>JAGKTI010039692.1:0-10523 GCA_018397915.1 Birgus latro | reverse complement strand
TCAATCCAACCTTCAAATGGAAAGATTCACTCAGTTTGCCATCCACACGCACTGCAGCCTTAGCACCCTCATACATACTCTTCACTGCCTTCAACAACTTCCCATCCACTCCATATATTCTTAATACCTTCCACAAACCTTGTCTATCCACCCTGTCATATGCTTTCTCCAGATCCATGAAGGCTGCATACAACTTCTTGCCCTTCTCTAGAAAGTTTTCCACTAAGGATCTAAGAATGAATATCTGGTCTACACAACCTCTTCCCTGCCTAAAACCTCCTTGTTCTTCTCCAACTAATTCCTCAGTAATTTCCCTAACTCTGTCAATAAGTATCCTACCATATATTTTTCCTATTACACTGAGAAGGCAATTATGACCACTCTAAAAACCTTAGAGATGGGGGTAAACAACAATCATGGACGGTAAGTAAACATTGTCAACTGCTAAATATTTTCCATAATCACTTCTAAATCCTTATTCTCTGGTTACATTTTATTTACTTCATGCTTTGTGTCCCATATTTGAGTGCACAGGCTGTGAAAGAGGTGATTTTCTCAGTGATTACCATGTCTCTTACATACGTTCACTATCTAGTCAACTGGTGAACATTTTTGCCCCACACACCTCTAAATCATAATTTTTCTGGTTACATTTTATTTACTTCATGCTTTGTGTCCCATATTTGAGTGCATAGGCTGTGAAAAGGTGATTTTCTCAGTAATAATCATGTCTCTTCCTTACGTTCATTATGTAGTCAGCTGGCGAACACCCCTGCCTTACTCACATCAAAATCATCATTTTTGGGTTAAAATTCAATTAATTCATGCTCTATGCCAATTACTTATGTGAATGGGGTCTTAAGTGCTATGCATGTCCGGTACGGAGGTAGGTAGGTGGTTTTCTGATTTAGGTTAGGTTAGGTTGGGGTCAAGAGTGACTGGTGCTGTTGGTGAACAGTGAACACCTTTGCCATACCTAACTCTTTTTCTGGTAACAGTTTATTTATTTGATGCTTTGTATCCCATATTTTACTGCATAAGATATGAGAAATGATGATTTTCATAGTGATAGCCACATCCGATAATTACTTACACTAAGCTGCCAACTCGTGAACACCCTTGCCTTACTCACCTCAAATTCATCATTTTTGAGTTAAAATTCGATTAATCCATGCTTGAAGCATGCTTAAAGTGGTAAAAAATCCACGTAAATGTTAATCATAATTTCCTGCTTTCAATTTAATATTTTCATGCATGGTTTTGAAGTGCACCAGCTATGAAAAAGGTGAATGCCATTGATTTGTGTGAAAGATGATTTCCATAATGATTTTCATCTCCAACCTGTTTTCAGCATACTGTAAAGTGGTAAAAAAATTCCTATAAATGTTAATCATAATTTCCTGCTTTCAATTTAATTTTTTCGTTCATGGTTTTGAAGTGCACCGGCTATGAAAATGGTGAATGCCATTGATTTGTGTGGAAGATGATTTCTATAATGATTTTCATGTCTAACCTGTTTTCAGCATGCTGTAAAGTGGTAAAGAATTTCCATAAATGTTAGCCATAATTTCCTGCTTTTAATTTTATTTTTTCATGCATGGTTACCACTAGTATTGAAGTGCACCAGCTGTAAAAAAGGTGAATGCCATTGATTTTCATGTCCGGTACCTAAACAAAGCTGCCAACTCAATGAACAGCTGTGCCTTACTTACCTCAGATTCATTCTTTTTGGGTTAAATTTAAATAAATTCATGGTTTGTTTTCATTATTTTAGTGCACTAGCTGTGAAAAAGGTGAATGCCAGTGAATTTCATGTCCAGTCCTAACCTAACCTAACCTAACCATTTTTTTGGTAACAATTTACATCATTTACTGTATTTGATGCTTTGTATCCAATAATTTAGTGTATAAAATGTGAGAAAAGATGATTTCCATGATGGTGGCAAGTTGTGAGCACCTATGCCTTACTCACCTCTAAATCATCATTTTTTGGTTAAAATTCAATTAATTCATGCTTTGTGTGTATTATTTATGTGAAAGGGGACCTAAATAAGTGCTATGCATGTCCGGTAGTGAGGTAGGAAGGTAGTTTTTAAATTTTGGTTAGGTTAGGTTAGGGTCAGGATTAACCTGTGCTGGAGCTTCAGGGCCACTATCCAGACAAGACCACTGTCCGGACATGCCTTTGGCTCTATTATTACGTCGGATAGTGGAGGGATTACTGTACAGTGGGGCCCCTTGGATAGCGACCTTATTAGTCCACCAAAATGGCCGTTATCCACGAAATCGCTACGTGAGGGGCAAACTTTTTACCTAAAAAAATTAATACAGTCTTGGACTCCTTCAGCTAGACCCCTAATTTCCTCCATGACCCATCAGTATCACGTCACTTTTCTTCAGTACAGTACTGTAATAAGATAAACGTTTACTGCATGCAGTATTCAAAAAATTATCTTTTTCTTTTCCTCCATGCAGTATTGTTTCTTTGGTCTGCCACGCATGTATTGTCTGGCCTTTTCAGTCACTTTTACATTACCAGTACTTCCTGTTTTTTCCCTGGGCCACCACCACTTGGGCCAGCCCCCGATGTTAAAGCCATGATATTAGAACACTCAGTAGCCAGACAATAAATGGAAGGTCACCAAAAACTTTAACAATGGCGAGAGACTGTGACAAGTTGAATGGATGCGCGGTGTGTAGATAAACAAACAATCTTCTTCTTCTTCTTGGGGTAACTGTGGGGAGGTTCACCTTCCACCCGTCAGTATCGCTTAGATATTGGCATTCCCCCAAGTGAAAAGGAAAGGTAAAGGAAAAATTTAAAGCTGTAAAATTTGGTAGGAGAGAGATAGTTGGAGATTAGTTATAAGAAAAGCTTAAGATACATACTTTCACATGGGTCAGTGAACTACGGTCCTGACTCCTTCAGGTATATCCCTAATTTCCTCCAATAACCATTAATATCATGTCATATTTCTTCAGAAATAAGATAGTATATTACATATTCAAAGAAGATTAACAAACTTACTTTTATTTCGTTCTGAGTGCCACTTACAGGCCGGTCCTGCAGTGGACCTCAATGGCTGATGACAACGATATTGTTATCAATTGTAGTTACCGTACCGTGGCAGCCTGCTAGAGCCGCTAAAAAATAAATAACTGTACTACACTCCAACGAAACCCTAAATTCCTACTTTGAACACTAATAAACTTACTTAACATGCAAATGGATAAACAAACTTTTAAATCATTTTTGCTATTTGTTGTTGAAATTACTGTCGTGCTTGGTGGCTATTGTACCACAGCAACCTAGCGACAACGGCCCTGACTCTGCTCACTCTCCATCTCTCATTCATGCTAGAGCCGCTAAAAATTAAATACCTGTACTACACTCCAATGAAACCCTAAATTCCTACTTTGAACACTAATAAAATAAACTTACTTAACATGCAAATGGATAAACAAACTTTTAAATCATTTTTGCTATTTATTGTTGAAATTACTGTCGTGCTTGGTGGTTATTGTACCGCAGCAACCTAGCGACCACGGACTTGACTCTGCTCACTCTCCATCTCTCATCCTTCTCTTGTCTCTCACGTCGTAACACAAGCAAACGAACTTCATTCTCGATGCGATGTGCCTCTGTTTCCTCATCTTCCCAACCATCACATAGGTCCTCCTCGAGCTGAACAGGGGGCATGTCGACATCGTCCGTCCTCTTCGTCTGACGAGGCATTCAAAAGGGCTGGTCTCTGTACCTCACGCTATAATGTTTCTTTGGCTTCCCACGCATGTATTCTCTGGCCTTTTTTGTCACTTTTACACTATCTGCACTTCCTGTTTTTTTCCCTGGGCTACCGCCACCACTTGGGCTAGCCTCCGAAGTTGAAGCCATGATAACAGAGCACTCAGTCCCCAGACAATAAATGGAAGGTCACAAAAAACTTTAACAATGGAGAGACTGAGGGTTGAATGAACGCACAGCTCATGGACAGGCAATGGGTCAGTGAACTGACTGAGGATAGACTTGCACCCACTGTCTGTGTTACCAGGGTCTGACCTTGGCAACTCTGCCTATTCACCCAGTACAAATGAAGACCAGCTCCCATGCACCATCAGCATGAGGATCAGATTAGATGATATTCGCCCAGTATTGCTTTTGAATCAGGTTCCGACCCTGGCAACCCTGCCCACCTGCTAGCTACGTGTTAAATGCCTAGCGGATTTTCGTTAACTGTGCACCATCAGCATGAGGATAGACTCGCACTCACTGTCAATGTTACCAGGGTCCGACTTTAGCAACTCTGCCCATCACCCGCTACAAATGAAGGTCGGCTTGCATACACCATCAGCATTCAGATCAGATCAGATGATATTTGCCCAGTATTGCTTTTGAATCAGGTTCCGACCTTGGCAACTCTGCCCACCCGCTCGCTACGTGGTAAATGCCTAGCGGATTTTCGCTAACTATGCATCATTAATCGCTATGAGATAGTTTCTTTCCTGTCGCTACCCGTGGATTCGCTAAGCAAAAAAATGCTACCCGAGCAGGATGCGGGTGGGGAAGGCGGCAGGTGTGTCTGGGTTGACTGCCGAAATGTTGAAGGCCTCAGGAGATACTGGGGTGAGGTTAGTCACTGACCTGATAAATAGGATTATATATGAGTGTGTTGTCCCAGATGATTGGCTGAGGAGTGTAATTGTAAATGTGTACAAGGGAAAGGGTGATGCCCTGGAAAGGGGAAATTGCAGAGGTATAAAGCTTTTAGATCAGATAATGAAAGTAATGGAGAGAGTTCTAGAAGGTATGATTAGAGAAAGAGTGAATATAGATGAGATGCAGTTTGGGTTTATGCCAGGCAGGGGGACCACTGATGCCATATTCATTGTTCGACAGCTTCAGGAAAAATATATTGGCAAGAAAAGGGAATTGTATTTTGTTTTTGTTGATTTGGAAAAGGCCTTTGACAGAGTCCCTAGAGAGGTGGTGAAGTGGGCAATGAGAAAGCTAGGGTTGGAAGAATGGTTGGTTAGGGTGGTGATGGCCATGTACGTGGGTGCTCTCACCCAGGTAAGAGTGAATGGAGCTTTGAGTGATGAGTTTTCCGTGGATGTTGGTGTGCATCAGGGGTCAGTTTTGAGTCCCTTGTTGTTTATCATGGTGCTTGAAGCCCTCTCACGTGACTTCAGAGATGGACTCCCATGGGAGATGTTGTATGCTGATGATTTGGTGTTGATTGCGGAGAATGAAAAGGAGGCGGAGGAAAGATTTAAGAAGTGGAGAGATGGTATGGGGCACAAGGGCTTGAGGGTGAATGCAGATAAAACAAAAGTGATGATATCTAGGGTTGGTGGCAGTACAATCAGAAAGAAGGGAGAGTGGCCATGTGCAGTTTGCCACAAGGGTGTGGGAAGTAATTCCATCTTGGGTAGTGTTTGTGATAAGTGGGTGCACAAGAGATGTAGTGGTATTAGAGGTAGACTGCGAGATGATGCTGATTTCATGTGTGCGGCGTGTCGGGGAGAGCAGGTGGAGATTGTTAGGCGTGAGAGGGTTGAACTTGCAGGTGAGTCTCTTGAGTGTGTGGAGGAGTTTCGTTATTTGGGAGCCATGTTATGTGCCGGAGGTGGGGCTGGAGTTAGCTCGGTTGCTAGAGTGAGAAGTGGTTGGAAGAAGTTCAGGGAGCTGTTGCCTCTCCTGACGTTGAGAGGACTCTCCTTACGTGCTAAGGAGTCGTTGTATGCAGCATGTGTTAGGAGTGTGATGCTGTTTGGTAGTGAGACCTGGGCAGTAAAGGAAGAGAATATTCGCAGGTTTAAACGTACAGAAATGACAATGATTAGGTGGATGTGCAGTGCGTCCCTGCGTGCAAGGCCTGGGGGGGCTGGGTTTATGATGGAAGAGTTGAGAGGTAGGATGGGACTGGAGTGTATTGGTGTTGTGATGAGGAGATGTAGGCTGAGGTGGTTTGGACATGTGGAAAGGATGGGTGATGATAATTGGGTACAGAGGGTGAGAGGTGTTAATATTGGGGGAGGGGTAGACCGAGAAAGACATGGGACGAGGTCATTAAGTGTGACTTAAGGGTTAAGGGACTGAACAGGGAGGCTGCCAGGGATCAAGCAGCGTGGAGAGCCGCCATTAGGTGACCAAGGCCGACGCATGCAAGCATGTTGGAGCCTTCAAAAACTAAACGAAACGAGCGGCCCCACTGTATATAGATAGACAGATGTACAGTAAACCCTTCATAAGTCGAACTATATGGGGCTCTATCCTGGTTCAAATTACCGAATTTTCACCCCCCAAAATTGCCAAGACAATACCTATTACTTGTCCTTTCAACACTGAATTAAAGGAGCATATATAAATAAATAAGTTAAGCCCAAAAAAACAATTTAGTGCATTTAATATACCTTTAACCCCTTCTGTGCCGGGTGTATTTTCATTATGTTCTTGCTGCCACCAGTCGATTTTATTCAGTGTAGGGAGGATCTGTGGAAGTGCACGGGGTTGATACTGCCTTCGTTGACCCCTTCAGTACGAGAGTCCAGTCCTGAGTGTTGTAAAATCGACTGGAGGAAGCGTAAATAAAGTAGAAATAGACGTCACGGTACTGAAGTGGTTAATTGGTAGAAAATCATTCACAGAGGCAATACAGCCCCGTCGGCAGGGTGTGTTGGAGATGTATTTTCACCTCTCAAATTGCAAAAACAATACTTATTACTTGTCTTTTCAAGAGTAAAGTAAAGGAGCATATACAGTAAAGACAAAACAGAAACAGTTCAGTGCACCTAATTTACCTTTCGCTAGAGACAGTACAGATCTGTCGGCAGCTTGCGTTAGAGACGGAGGTGGTGAGTTCACAGTTTATGTTAACATTCTAAACAGTACCCAGTATTTATTTCACTGAACATTAAGAACTGAACTTAAATGCAATCACTATAATAGACTGCATTGTAACACTTGCAGTAATAACAGTGCTGAACTTTAATCATGATCACTTAACAGTTAGTTACACGCACACTTTTATTTTTTTTTTATTTTTTTAGCTTCATTCCCTTACGACTAGAGGTGGCAGTATCACTTCTTTTACGCTTTGAACTTTTCATGGCAAGGCAGAAGGCAATAAAGGTGAGCACTGCTCAGCACTAGGTGACAGTAAGAATGGCGCAACTACCGTCTCTGAAGGCACGCAGCAGACTGGTGCCACGTGTCCGCCTGGCACCATTTGTCCCCTTACCTCCGCATTTCGGCCTACTTACATACGTGGTCTTTGCCTGAGTTCGGCTAACAGATGATTCTGTCTTCTGAAAGTTCGACTTATGAAGGGTTTACTGTATACAGTATATATCGTTTCGTTTCGTTTCGTTTGTGAAGGCTTCAGCATGCTTGCAGGCGTCGGCCTTGGTCACCTAATGGCGTCTCTCCATGCTGCTCGATCTATGGCAGCCTCCCTGTTCAGTCCCCTAACCCTGAGTTCACACTTTATGACCTCGTCCCATGTCTTTCTTGGTCTACCCCTCCCAGCTTCCCCCAATATTAACACTTCCTCTCCACATGTCGAAACCACCTCAGCCTACCCCTCCTCATTACAACACCAATACACTCCAGTCCCATCCTACCTCTCAACTCTTCCATCGTAAACCCAGCCCCCCCAGGCCTTGCATGCAGGGACGCACTGCACATCCACCTAATCATTGTCATTTCTGTACGTTTACGCTTGCGAATATCCTCTTCCTTTACTGCCCAGGTATCACTACCAAACAGCATCACACTCCTAACACATACTGCATACAAAGACTCCTTAGCACATAAGGAGGGTCCTCTCAATGTCAGCAGAGGCAACAGCTCCCTGAACTTCTTCCAACCACTTCTCACCCTAGCAACCGAGCTAGCTCCAGCCCCACCTCCGGCACATAACATGTCTCCCAAATAGCGAAACTCTTCCACACACTCAAGAGACTCACCAGCAAGTTCTAACCTTTCATGCCTAACAATCTCCACCTGCTCTCCCCAACATGCCGCTCAATAAAGTCAGCATTATCTCGCAGTCTACCTCTAATACTACTACATCTCTTGTGCACCCATTTATCAAACACTGCACAAGATGGAACTACTTCCCACACCCTTGTGGCAAACTGCACATGGCCACTCTCCCTCTCCTCTGATTGTACCACCACCAACCCTAGATACCATTACACCATGGCGTGATAAAAGCTACAGTCACCTGATTTTTTTGACAAAACCAGGTAAATCCATGATGGAAGGATATCTTTCAGTGACAGCACATCAGGACCATACTGCAGCCCCATGCAACTCGGGCAAATGGCAGAGCAGTATATGTATATATTAGAGAAATACACATTAAACGCATGTGTAGAAATATACTTGTACGTTCCTGACTTGGAACTGAATCCAGGACCTCTTAAATAGAAGTCAGGTACTGATACCATTACACCATGGCATGATAAAAGCTACAGTCACCTGATTTTTTTATAAAACCAGGTAAATCCATGATTGAAGGATATCTTTCAGTGACAACACATCAGGACCATACTGCAGCCCCACGCAACTCGGGCAAATGGCAGAGCAGTTTTAATCTATCCCAGACACAACACGAGCATCTTAAGATGTTAGAGAAACACACATTAAACACATGTACAAATATACTTATACGCTCCTGACTGGGAATCAAACCCAGGACCTCTTAAATAGAAGTCAGGTACTGATACCATTACACCACGGTGTGATGAAAGCTACAGTCACCTGATTTTTTTTATGAAACCAGGGAAATCCATGATGGAAGGATATCTTTAAGTCATAACACATCAGGACCATACTGCAGCCCCACGCTTGTGTTGTGTCTGTGATAGATTAAAACTGCTCTGCCATTTGCCCGATTTGTGTGGGGCTGCAGTATGGTCCTGATGTGTTGTGACTGAAAGATATCCTTCCATCATGGATTTACCTGGTTTCATAAAAAAAATCAGGTGACTGTAGCTTTTATCACGTCGTGGTGTAATGGTGTCAGTACCTGACTTCTTTTTAAGAGGTCCGGGGTTTGATTCCCAGTCAAGAGCGTACAAGTATACTTGTACACACGCGTTTAATGTGTGTTTCTCTAAAATCCTAAGATGCTCGTGTTGTGTCTGGGATAAATTAAAATTGTTCTGCCATTTGCCCGAGTTGCGTGGGGCTGCATTATGGTCCTGATGTGTTGTCATTGAAAGATATCCTTCCATCATGGATTTACCTGGTTTCGTCAAATAAATCAGGTGACTGTAGCTTTTATCACACCATGGTATAATGGTATCAGTACCTGACTTCTATTTAAGAGGTCCTGGGTTCAGTTCCCAGTCAGGAGCGTACAAGTACTGTATATTTGTTCACACGTATTTAATGTGTGTTTCTCTAACATCTTAAGATTCTCGTGTTATGTCTGGGATAGATTAAAACTGCTCTGCCACTTGCCCGAGTTGCGTGGGGCTCCAGCGTGGTCCTGATGTGTTGTGACTGAAAGATACCCTTCCATATATGGAGTAGATGGGAAGTTGTTGAAGGCAGTGAAGAGTATGTATGAGGGTGCTAAGGCTGCAATGCGTGTGTATGGCAAACTGAGCGAATTTTTCCATTTAAAGGTTGGATAGAAACAAGGTTGTGTCATGTCTCCATGGTTGTTCAATCTCTATATGGATGGAGTTATAAAAGAGACACAAGGTCGGGCAGTGCATGATGGAGCGGCCCTAGTGAGAGAGGGCAGCGTTTGGAAATTCCCTGTACTCTTGTTTGCAGATGATACTGTTTTGTTGAGTGAAGATGAAGGGGAGCTGCAAGGCTTGGTAGATGAGTCTGGGAGAGTGTGTAAGAAGTGGAATCTAAAGGTGAATGTATGGAAGACTAAAAGTGATGGTTTTCAAGAGAAGTGAAGTCAGTGAATATACAGTGAGATTGGATGGGGAGGATATGGAGAATGTGAGTGCATTTAAGTACTTGGGTAGTGTGATGAGTAAGGATGGAAGTCAGGAGGGTGAAGTGCTTGAAAGGGTGCAGCAGGGGAGGAAGGTTACTGGTTCCTTGAAAGCAGTGATAAGAAACTGGGAAGTGAGCATGGAAGTGAAAAAGTTGCTACATGACAGTACAGTAAGACCTCACTATAACGGAATAATTGGGGCCCAAGCCAGTCCGAAATATACGAAATTCCGATAAAAGCGACATCCGGACTTTCCCCTGCTAATCCAGACTTTTTCCGATATATCAGACATTAGTCTGGATTCCATCAGTGGTTTTCACCACCATTGCAGTATTGTACTGTGTTATACCTTCACAACATTAATCAAATGTCGTCGTCGTTTTCGTTTTCGTTTTTGAAGGCTCCAACATGCTTGCATGTGTCGGCCTTGGTCACCTAATGGCGGCTCTCCACGCTGCTCGATCTCTGGCAGCCTCCCTATTCAGTCCATTAACCCTTAAGTCACATTTAATGACCTCGTCCCATGTCTTTCTCGGTCTACCCCTCCCAACC
>JAGKTI010039687.1:0-10524 GCA_018397915.1 Birgus latro | reverse complement strand
GAAGGGGTGGAAGATACTTAGAGGAATTCAATCTTTTGTTACAACTCAAATTAAGGATGGAGAGATGGCAATTTGGTTCGAATTACAGTGGACAGAGTACAGTCAAAGAAGCTGGACAAAGGATATGTAGTGAATGAAGATAGATGAAAACTCAGTGTCACTGTTCAGAGTGTGAGAGAGGTTGATAATAACCCGTTCAGTCTGTGTGGTCCTTCCCGAACAGAAAAAACTGCCAGGAATTACATTTAAAAAAAAAATCCTAGGGCTGAAGGGATGAATGACAAAGTTTTCTAATGAAGGGGTAAAGAAAATCAGGTGTAAGCAAAGAGGAAGACAAAGAAAGTTAAGGCAATGCAAGAAGACAAATGGTGTGATTTAATGACAGAGACTGAAGTGAGCAGGGAAGGGTGGTAGAGCCTGACCATGAATGAAGTGTGTGGAAGATGTCAACAAGAGTGAGTGGAGGTGGCAGGTGGAGGTGTGGCACTACTGAAGGGGAGGGGACAGGTGGAAGTGGGGAGAGGGAAGAGTGAGGCATGGTGGGAAGAGAGGTTGTTGTAAAAAGCTGATGGTGGGGTTGTGTATGTGTGTGTGTGTGTGTGTGTTGGAGAGAGAGAGAGAGAGAGAGAGAGAGAGAGAGAGAGAGAGAGAGAGAGAGAGAGAGAGCACGGACGGTGGTGCTAGACGAGAATTTATGAGAGCGTTGAGAAGGTAATTACTGAAGAACCAGACTGAGCATGACCACTAACAAGGGAGGATGAGGATGATGATGAGGAGGATACAGAAAAGAGAGGAGGGAAATGTGAGACGCAGGCGTATTTGAAGGCCTGGAAATGCTGCACGAATGACGAATGGAACCGGTAACTGCTCAAAAAAAAAAAAAAGTCATTGAGGGCAGCCACCCTGTTGTGGCAGCTTCTGCTGACGCTGCTTTTATTCTAGGTGGCATAGGATGCTTTGTAGCATCTCTTCTTTGGCGATTTAATTAACATCTTACACCAGATAGACGAATGAGGAGGAGGAAAGAAAAGGATGATGGATGGGAAGGAGAGATACAACATACAGTGATGAAAGGGAGGGAAGGGAATGGATGGCATGGGAAAGGAGGAAAGGAATGGGAGGGATGAGACAGATGAACAAGGAGAGGGGCAGTGGACGGGATAGAAGAAAGGAGGAGTGGTGGAAAATAATGACGAAAAGGGACAGGAAGGGAAAGGAGTTGTGACTGACTGGGAATGAAGGACAGGGAAGGAGAGTAGAAAAAGTATAAAGGAGAGGAAGAAAGATAGTGAGTGATGAGGGGAAAGGAAGAGAGAGGAGTAGTGGCAGATGGTGGAGGGAGGCGGGAAGAGGAGAAGAAGTGGGAGGCGTGAGATGAAAGGAAAGAAAACGATAGGATGCGAGCAGCAGTGGTCGGAGAACAGAGGAATGATGTGGGGAAAGGATAGGGGTGGAGAGCAGAGGTGAGAGGTGGGGATGAAACAGTAATGAGATGAAAGGAAGGAAAGAGAAAGGGTTTGAGGAGGTATGGTGGACAGAGAAGCGAAGAAGAAGGGAGGAGAGTACACAACGATTAGGGGAAAGGCGGACAACGATTAGGGGAAAGGAGGGTATACAACGATTAGGGGAAGGGATGAGGAAAACAGAAGCTGTAGTGGGTTGTAGAGGGACAAAGGAAGGTCATATGGAAGGGGAGAGTGAAAAAACGTAAAGATGATGGAATGAATGAATCAGCACAAGAAAAGAATGTATAATTTTCCGCCCGCATAGCCAGTAGGTAATGCTTTGGGTCGCAATTGCTTGTTTTTGTCTATCCATCTGTTATGACTTCCTCTGACTGCCTTGAAAGATTTTTTTTTTTTTTTTTTTTGGGGGGGGGTTGCTATTAACCACATCTTGATCAGGTTCTATTGTATAATAGTAGCAGCTGCAACCCCATGATCATCTGAATGTGAACCCAATAGACTGCAGACCAAAGCTGCCCATCAACAATCCACCATCCTCCTTTCGGGGGACAGGGAGGAGACTGAGCAACACTTGTATAACCAAGCCGCTCCATCGCCCGCTCATATCGGTGTCACCACATGAAGGCGTCCCTCTCCAGCATCGGTTCGATTAAAAAGAAATATCAGTTCCCAACGGGCCGTTGGTTACCGTCTCAGGAGTATACTGCTTTGTATGTGCTTTGCATATAAGCCCTGTAGTCGTCCTGTTTTCACCTGACGGAACTGGACCACTCCCACAACTTCAATACTAAGACTTAGTGTGCTTTTCGTATTATTCTACAGATTTCGTCATAATATTGTTATAGTCAGTTTCTTTTCGTCTGACGGAACTGGTCCACTCCTACAAGTTGAAAACTAAGCTGAGGTTGCATGAAATTTGATGAACCTCGGCCATGCGATGTGAGAGAAACCCCTTGGTTACGTGTGAAATCGACCCTCCAAACTGACTATACTTAGCCATCAACTTATCTGAAAGGGGTTACGGATCTTCTTACGGTTAGAACAAATGCACTAAAACAACGGCAATAGGAAAAAAATATTTATATCATCCACGGTTTTGCTGCCTGATGTATGAGACGACGTAGTGAGTCCTGTACAGTCTAGAAGCACAATCGTACCTCTCACGCCACAGGAGTCAAATGTACACTTGCGAGCACATGACACAAAGACACACAAGTACTGGGTCATTGGCTGACGAATAACTGTGGGGGAAGTTGGGGAATGGTATATTCTTTTTACCCTAACATGGCATCTCTCCATATTGAATGCCGAGTTGTAACAGTAGATTAGCACTAGAATATGATGCTAGTCAGATTCCCATAGCACTGTGAAAAGGATGTAAAGACAAACATTGTCTTTCTGCCAATGACCTACGTGAAATAAGCAGTAACAGAACGAATATCTAGGCCAAGTTAGTGTGAAAGAACTATAGCGCCTTCATGCCCACTTACTCTCACCTGTCACCACTACCCCACTCCCCATATTGTAAACTGTAGGTCAGAAATCATCAGTACTGTGTGTGTGTGTGTGTGTGTGTGTGTGTGTGTGTGTGTGTGTGTGTGCTTTAACTCCTCGTAAGCTATCTGACAGATTTGAATGAAACTTCCCAGTTGAGTTCATCTGGTTACTTTAAAAGCCTCTTCCACTATATACAATATTTCCAGCCAAGATTTTTAGGGGGTCAGCCTCCCTTACCAAATAAAAAAATTCTAAGAAATAATGAGAGGAGGACAGGTATGGCTGTGACATCTTAGTACTTGTTGTACAAGAGACTCTCATCTGTTATGTGATACTGTATTTGGGAAGCATAACTACCCATTGTTTCTTGGGGGGTCAGTACTCCTCCTCAAAATAAAAATAATCAGAAATAGGAGAAAGTGAGCACAAGAATTTCCATGAAATTGCCATACATATCACAGGACTGGGTATGCAGTTTCCATGTTTTCTCGTAATGTACAGGACGAAACTGCACATCTACTTCATTATTAGTACCATATTCTAGTATTAATATCTTTCTACAGCTTAGCATTCAAGATATAGAGATGACAAGTTTAGGTCAAGTTGAAGTAGACAGAATACTGTATACAGTAGTCATATATAGTACTGCTTCATACAACACTACCCTCCCCTTCTGCATGTGCCTGCCCAAATCTTTCACTCTCATCCTTCATAATGGTCATTTGGTATTCTCCACAACAAAGCTTTTCATTACATCCTCACACTACTATCGTAGACATCTATAATACCAACTACAAAACCGGCATATACATATACAAAAATTTTAGTACATTTTGACTTTAATGGCCTATCTGTCATGGAATAAGTTTAAACAACAACTTTCCTACTGGTCACAATAATTTTCTTGCATCATCACAACAATAACATGGGAAAAAAAATTTGAACATCTCTTGGCTCCAATTCATTAAACATAAAGCACTTGACATTTACTCATGAAGGATTTATAACATCTTCAAAGTTATTGTCATATCATTTCGTTTATAAAGGCTCCAGTATGCTTGCATGTGTCAGCTTTGGTCACCTAATGGTGACTCTCCATGCTCCTTGATCTCTGGCAGCCTCCCTATTCACTCCTTTATCCCTGAGGTCACACTCTATGACCTCATCCCAGGTATTTTTAGGTTTGCCTCTTGCAACACTACCCACAACATTCACACCTCTCAGCTTCTGCACCAAACTGTCATCCTACATCCTCTGAATATGCCCATGCCATTTCAAATTACCCCTCCTCATCACAACACCAATACATTCAAGTCTCATCCTTCCTCTCAACTCTTCAATCACAATCCTAGCTCCCCAGGCCTCACATTCAAGGACACACTATACATCCATCTATTCACTGTCATTTCTGTATGTTTGAGCCAATGGATATCCTCTTCCTTTACTGTCCTGCTCTCACTACCATAAAGCATTACACTCCTAATACATGCTGCATACAGGGATCTCTTAGCTTAGAGGGATAGCCTACTCAGTGTCAGAAGAGGCAACAGCTCCCTGAACTTCCTCCAACCTTTCCTTACCCTAGTCACAGAGCAATCTCCAGCCCCACCTCTAGCAAATAACATGACTCCCAAATAACAAAACTCTTCCTTACACTCAAGAGACTCAACTGCAAAATCATTTCTTTCATGCCTGCCAGTCTCAAAATGCTCTCCCCAACACACCACACACACAAAATCAGCAATATTTTGCAAAATACCTCTAATACCACAGCATCTCTTATGCATCAACTTATCACAACCACTGCATAAGATGGAGTTACTTCCTACACCCTCGTGGCAAACTGCACATGGTCACCTCCCTCAGCATTGACTGTACCACCACCAGCCCTAGATATCATCACTTTTGTTTCATCCACATTTACTCTCACACCCTTGTGCCTCATTCTCCCTCCACTGTCTAAATCATTCCCCTGCCTCACTCTCATTCTCTGCAATCAGCACCAAACAATCAGCATGCAACATCTCCCATGGGAGCCCATTTCTAAAGTGAAATCAGAAAGCTTCAAGCATAATGACAAACCAAGTTATTTTCTTGTAATACCTGCAGGAATGCATACAGCCAGCTGGTGCTTGCAGCCTTGGGCACCTTACACCAGGTTAGGCCATGTTGCTGATCCACAAACATTTGGTGGAATGAAGACCTGGTGGAAGAGCAAGAGGCAGGTCAGGGACACAGTATATACATGAGCACATCACTACCTGTAGTATTGGTAATGATTTGTTTGCCTTACAGAAATGGAGATAATCATCTAAAAATATATGGAAACATTGTTTTAATATGTAAAACATTAATAAGTACTCATAATGACAAAGAATATAATGTAGAAATGTAACAATACACAATACTGCATAATACAGTAAAATGAAATATACAAATAGGATAAACTCCACCAGTAACTTTACTTTTTGTTAAGCTGCCACAGTCTCTCAAGCTGAGACTGAGATAAATCCTTCCTGTCTTTGAGCACCTCATTCTTGAGTCCGTCACCTTCAACTGGCTTTTGTGCTGACTTCAGGAACTTAGCTCTGGAGGTGTAGGCACCCCAGCCTTTGCACACTTCCTTCACACGAGATCTCCGCTGCTCATACTCTGCCACCTGCACATCTTCCATGGTGCGCAAAGGCTAGTGGAAGAAGCAAAGGTGCAGGTCAGAAAAGTGGCTTTATACAGTACAGCAACAGCCAATCCCATTTTTCCCTCTTTGAGATGCTGGGGCCTAAGCCTAGGCTTTCATAATTCAGTGTGGTTACAGTAAAGGTAGATGACTGACCCACTTCCTTGGTGACATTACGTGATCAATATGCTTCCAGTTCCCGCTTGAGGAATAAACCCATGTAAGGATGGCACTGAAACTTAAGAGAGGTTTTATACCTACTAAAACAAATACTGTACAGAATGACAATTATTAAACTTATTAAGTTGAAAGATTTTCTGTTCATGTATTTCCAAACCTGTCTGTCCAGGAGTAAACAGGAAGAGAAATTAACAGTCAATGAATTTGAGTTGATGTTGTACAGGTGATGGAGATCCCTGGAGCTTGGAGGAGAAAGAGTTTTTTTTTTTTTTTTATGTGTCCGACTCAGGGCTTAGGCTTCACAGCCTGCTCTCAAGGCCCAGCAGTCCTCCTACATACCACACACCTCTCTACATGTTACATGTCACATATAACAATATACATGATAAAGTACTGATCATACAAGCTGATTAACTTTGCCACAACCTTTTGACTCCCTTAGTTGTGCTCTGACTTGTCTGCTGTCATTATCATCATTCTAACACCATGCTCCTTGGTAGGATCCCCCCCTAATAGGGAATGACTGTGGCAGAACCATCTCCAGGCTACTTTATTCAAATACCTCTCTCACTCTCTCAGACATTACTCTTTCTCTTCCTCCTGTCTAGTCAGTTAACATCAAGGGGAAAATTCTTTTATTGTCTCTGTGTTATAACTTTAACATTTAACATTAAGTGAAGAAAAAACTGCTCATCATGTACTGAAATGTACCTCTAATTTTGTACTGCTTCAGTATGTGGCTAAAAAAGTTTTCTGTCACAGCAGCTCTCATCTGGTGTTTGAAAGCATCTAAGTTATATGTGAATGAAAATTCAGCAGACTAAAGAAACTAGTCATGCCAAGCCAAAAAGTTTTGTGGCACTTCAAACCTCACCTTAAAAGTCCACTCATGGGCAACAGTAATGGAAAATGTGATAATGTTCTCTCCTTTTGTCAGATTTCCCTCCTGCAAATACAGCATAAACCATACAATTCAAAAGGGAATGACTGGATATAGAGGGAGGAGAGAAGATATTTACAGAGCACCTATAAAGGGACAATGTGTGAGCGGGAAGAACAGAGACTAAAGTAAACCACTAGCCGCACCCGTGGGCGGGCAATGGCCACCAGCCGCACTATGCCCACAGCCAGCCAGGGGCATGGACCCTCAGTGACGGCCTCCTGCCACACGAGGGAGGAGGTGGCCACCAGCCGCTCGACTCTCCGCGCCCTAGGGAACCTAGCGACGGCCACCAACTGCACCGGGGAAGGAACGGCTATGTGTCGCCCCTCGCCCCTTACCCCGGTGCCTTCCCCTCCTGAGGATTTCCCCCGTTCGCCCAACTCCGGTTGTGGCTGCTCGGGTTTCCTCACCCCTTCCCTACACAGAAGCACTCTACTGGAGGAGCAGCAGTTGGAGAAGATTTGGAGAGGCCCCCTGAGACCTGGGTCCATGCCCAACAACTGGGCCCCTGGCAGACCTCGACCCTGACAGACTCTTTGAAGATGGGACGCTGCAGTATACCCCTGACGGAGGCCCAGCCGAGGAGAGACCGCAACCCCCGGACCAGCCGAGACGTCCCCAGGACCCTGGAATGCAACCTCCCCTTCCCAGCCCGATGATGCCTCGCCCGGCAGAGTGGGCACTGACAGGTGCACCTTCTCTCCCTGTTCGGGCCCAGCCCTTAGGCTCCAACCCTCGGGCCCCCTAGAAACAGGCGCCCCTACCACACTGCCCCTCAGACCCCTCCCGGATGACCCAGCAATACCCGGCCTCCTGACGAAGGCCCCCAGATGACCCATTAGCTGTCCGTCCTCCAGACGAAGACCCTGGACGCCCTAATAGCAGCCGGTCCCACTTCTGATGAAGGTTGCCGCCCTGGACAGCCCTCCTACAACCGGGCCCTCCCAGAAGCAGCACCGGCTACTTTACCTGTCCTAGAGTCCTTCGGCTCTGTCTATTGTGTTAATTTGTTTCTTTATATAAAGTGTGCCACTGCCTGTATTGTGTCTTTGTAAGAATTAAGGTAATACACGTGTGTTGCCGAGTGTTTTTATGCCCTGTTCCTCTTAGTTGCCCTAAGTGTACCCAGCCCGGTCTAGAAGGAGGACCCCGCTCTAAGCGCCTTGTTTGAGTAATGAGGAACAAGTAGTCGGTCCTAAAACACGCCGCAAAACAAATATATTCGTGTATAATAATATGATTCTTGTAAAATATGATACAAAATCAGACGCACTGTTTACAGGTAGGTTGCCAGAGGATGATGACAACCTCAGAGTTGTGCGCCACGACTTCGAACTTATTACTGAATGTTTCTTGATTAGTTTCGCGAGGAACACTTTCTGCTCTTTATTTAGCGGTGCACTCGTGGGAGCCATGGTTGCGGTGTCTTGCTCCACGCTTGTTTGTTTACATTCAGCCTGTAAAGTATTGCCAACTATTAGTGAAGGTCACTCGGGCGCTAGGTTCCGAGGCTCGGGCGCTCGCACCTGAGAAATTCATTGTCTGAGAAAACCAATCACAGTTTTCGGGTGCTGGCGCCCGAAGCTCAGGAGCGGGTGCTCGAGACGGGTGCTTAGGCGACTGAGAAAACGGCTGTATGTATGGCTGTGGTGAAGAAAGGGATCATAAAGGATCGAGGGAAGGAAGAAGGGAGCCTAACGGTGGAGAGGACGGAGAATGGGTTCAAGAAGAGTGCAAAGGATATTTGGTGGAAGGGAAGGGAGAACGGGGTAAAGAAAAGGTAAAGGTCACGTAGTGGAAGAAGTAGAGAAAAGGGCCCAAGGAAAGGGCAAATGATATTTGGTGGAAGGGGTGGAGGAAAGAGCCAAAGAAAAGGTGAAAGTTATATAGCAGAAGGGGTGGAAGATACTTAGAGGAATTCAATCTTTTGTTACAACTCAAATTAAGGATGGAGAGATGGCAATTTGGTTCGAATTACAGTGGACAGAGTACAGTCAAAGAAGCTGGACAAAGGATATGTAGTGAATGAAGATAGATGAAAACTCAGTGTCACTGTTCAGAGTGTGAGAGAGGTTGATAATAACCCGTTCAGTCTGTGTGGTCCTTCCCGAACAGAAAAAACTGCCAGGAATTACATTTAAAAAAAAAATCCTAGGGCTGAAGGGATGAATGACAAAGTTTTCTAATGAAGGGGTAAAGAAAATCAGGTGTAAGCAAAGAGGAAGACAAAGAAAGTTAAGGCAATGCAAGAAGACAAATGGTGTGATTTAATGACAGAGACTGAAGTGAGCAGGGAAGGGTGGTAGAGCCTGACCATGAATGAAGTGTGTGGAAGATGTCAACAAGAGTGAGTGGAGGTGGCAGGTGGAGGTGTGGCACTACTGAAGGGGAGGGGACAGGTGGAAGTGGGGAGAGGGAAGAGTGAGGCATGGTGGGAAGAGAGGTTGTTGTAAAAAGCTGATGGTGGGGTTGTGTATGTGTGTGTGTGTGTGTGTGTTGGAGAGAGAGAGAGAGAGAGAGAGAGAGAGAGAGAGAGAGAGAGAGAGAGAGAGAGAGAGCACGGACGGTGGTGCTAGACGAGAATTTATGAGAGCGTTGAGAAGGTAATTACTGAAGAACCAGACTGAGCATGACCACTAACAAGGGAGGATGAGGATGATGATGAGGAGGATACAGAAAAGAGAGGAGGGAAATGTGAGACGCAGGCGTATTTGAAGGCCTGGAAATGCTGCACGAATGACGAATGGAACCGGTAACTGCTCAAAAAAAAAAAAAAGTCATTGAGGGCAGCCACCCTGTTGTGGCAGCTTCTGCTGACGCTGCTTTTATTCTAGGTGGCATAGGATGCTTTGTAGCATCTCTTCTTTGGCGATTTAATTAACATCTTACACCAGATAGACGAATGAGGAGGAGGAAAGAAAAGGATGATGGATGGGAAGGAGAGATACAACATACAGTGATGAAAGGGAGGGAAGGGAATGGATGGCATGGGAAAGGAGGAAAGGAATGGGAGGGATGAGACAGATGAACAAGGAGAGGGGCAGTGGACGGGATAGAAGAAAGGAGGAGTGGTGGAAAATAATGACGAAAAGGGACAGGAAGGGAAAGGAGTTGTGACTGACTGGGAATGAAGGACAGGGAAGGAGAGTAGAAAAAGTATAAAGGAGAGGAAGAAAGATAGTGAGTGATGAGGGGAAAGGAAGAGAGAGGAGTAGTGGCAGATGGTGGAGGGAGGCGGGAAGAGGAGAAGAAGTGGGAGGCGTGAGATGAAAGGAAAGAAAACGATAGGATGCGAGCAGCAGTGGTCGGAGAACAGAGGAATGATGTGGGGAAAGGATAGGGGTGGAGAGCAGAGGTGAGAGGTGGGGATGAAACAGTAATGAGATGAAAGGAAGGAAAGAGAAAGGGTTTGAGGAGGTATGGTGGACAGAGAAGCGAAGAAGAAGGGAGGAGAGTACACAACGATTAGGGGAAAGGCGGACAACGATTAGGGGAAAGGAGGGTATACAACGATTAGGGGAAGGGATGAGGAAAACAGAAGCTGTAGTGGGTTGTAGAGGGACAAAGGAAGGTCATATGGAAGGGGAGAGTGAAAAAACGTAAAGATGATGGAATGAATGAATCAGCACAAGAAAAGAATGTATAATTTTCCGCCCGCATAGCCAGTAGGTAATGCTTTGGGTCGCAATTGCTTGTTTTTGTCTATCCATCTGTTATGACTTCCTCTGACTGCCTTGAAAGATTTTTTTTTTTTTTTTTTT
>JAGKTI010039686.1:0-10524 GCA_018397915.1 Birgus latro | reverse complement strand
ATTAGTATTTTCTTGTTTTCCTAGGCTTAAGCTCTTGAGATATTTAGCTGTTTGTCTGAGTGAGTGAGTGCATTTCCCTTCCTTTGATTTGAATTGGAGTCATGTAACGTAAATTTATCTGCTTGCATTTAATAAATTTACAGTTCGTTTTCTTGAGCTTTGTTAAATGTAACAGTTGTGTTTAATTTTCTCACTTATTTGATATAGTTTTGCTACTCCACGTTAGCACAACTCTTTGTATTAAATCACGACTGGTACTTAGGCCAGCTTTTGGCATTAATCCTTAAATCCATTGTGCTAGCTAGGAGTTTGGCTCAGCCAAGATCCTGTTTATCTTTATTATCATTTTTTATTGTTAAGGGGAGAAACTAACTTTCTCAGGGGCCAACGGTACAATATTACAGCCTACTTGAGCGTCTAGTCTCTGCTGTGTACCGTTGTGAAAGTCTATAAATTCTCGACTCTAGAGAATTGGCGAAGTAAGCCAGCATAAGTGAAATCGCTACTTGATTTCACAAGTCTATTTTCTCGTAGTAAATGACTCGATAGTCATTCTTAGCACACATAGCTATATATGTATACTCGAATTATACAATATCACATTATTCTTTTGAATTATACACTTATCTTTTGAAATACTAAAAATTTCCCCTGACAGAAAGGTGATGGGTGGAATCATCAGGATATGACTGGACAGGGTTAGATGTACAATTTAGGAGGTCATTGATGAATAAAAAGAAGAGAGCTGGTGATAGGACAGAACCCTGAGGAACACCACTATTGATTGGTCTAGGAGAAGAACGATGGCCGTCTACTACAGCGGCTATAGAACAACCAGAAATGAAGCTAGAGATAAGGCACAGACAGAAGGATAGAAACTGCAGGAGGGCAGTTTGGAAATTAAAGATTTATGCCAGACTCGATCGAAAGCCTTTGACATGTCAAGTGCAATGGCAAAGCTTTCGCCAAAGTCCCGAAAGGAGGATAACCAGGAGTCTGAAAGGTAGGTGAGAAGAAAAGGTACAAGTTGATAGACAAAGGCAAAAGAATTTACCTAGGCAGGGTGCAAGCACAGAAGCACAGTTTTTTAGGACAACAGGATGGACTCCATCAGGCCCATATGTCTTGTTAGTATTGAGGCCAGTGATGGCAGAAAATACATCAGCTGAAGAAATTTTAATGTCAGTCATGAGGAAGTCAGAGGGTGGAAGTGATGGAGGAACAGCACTGGAATCGTCTAGGATGGAATTGGAGGAGAAAGTCTGAGCGAAGAGATCTGCTTCATCAGTAGAAGAAATAGCTACAGAGCCATCAGAGTAGAAAAGAGGAGGGAAGGATGATGAGGTAAAGTTGTTAGAAAGATTTTTGGCAAAATGCCAGAAGGAGCGAGAAGAATTCGAGTTGGAGAGTTGAGAACATTGAGCATGGATGAAATTATTTTTAGCAGAGCGAAGAACAGACTTAGCACGATTCTGGGCAGAAATATGAAAAAGATGTGATTCAGGGATGGGTTGGTTCTGGTACCCTTCATAGGGCCTCTACTTGTTGCGGACAGCATTAGAACAAGCGTGATTAAACCAAGGCTTTAGAGGAGAGGTGGTGCTCAGCAGAGCCAAAGTTAGAGGAAAGGCCACGAATGTTGCAGAAATGAAGAAGGAATGAGTCAGACAGTGGGTCCTAGCATCTCCTTGAGTCGTCAGCAGGAGAGGGGGGGACGGTGGGGGCATTTATGGATTCCCCCCCTGACGACTCCAAGGCTTATTTGAATACCGCCATTTATCTTTTATTTATTTATTTATTTTTTTAAATTTTGAAAAGGAAGTGTTATGCTGTGTGTTCTGAGCCCAACTCCTTGATCTCTGCACACGAGCATTGGGTCTAGAGTATGCAACTAGAGGAATAGGGCATAAAAACTCGGGCTGACCAACCTTACACGTGTATTACTGTACCATATGGAATTACAATGCCATATATTTTTTTTTTATGTGTCCGACTCTGGGCATAGGCTTCACAGCCTGCTATCAAGGCCCAGTCGTCCTCCTACAATCTACATGTCACCACTTCGGTGCTTAACACCCACCGTCCATATTGAATACATGCTAGGGCTGTCTCATACAGGACTGCTGTGTTGGTATTAGCGGGGTCATTTTTACGACATGTTGACGGGTCTCCTGGTAGATCAGTAAAGCCTGATTTAATGAGATTCAAATTCTTAAACTGTTCCCTGCACCAGCGGGGATTCGAACCTGGGTCCCTCGGGACTGCAAGCCAACTCTCTACCGATTGAGCTACCGCCTCCCCATACAGTACAATGCACAGATCAACACAGTATCTGATGCACAGGGGATTTGGGTTGGGCTGCCAGTGGCTGGGTAGTTGCAGGTGTCCAGGTGTGGAAGGGGGCCCGTCGTGTGTGCTCTTCCACAGGAGGCACGGGACCGCTGTCAGGGGCTGGGTCGTCAAAGGTGGGCTGCTGGGCGATGTAGTGGGAGGCCCTTTCCTGGTGGGGCCTCAGTGAGTGGTCCAGCCCTCGGGACTGGGGCCGAACAGGGAAAGCAGGCGCGCTTCCCAGCACCTACTCCTGGGGTAGGACTGCTCGGCAGTGGGGCTGGAGGGGCCTCACCCTGGGGTTCTGGGGCTGCCCCTGGGTGGCTGAGGGGTGCGGCTCCTCCTGGGTCATGAGGCCGCCAGGGGCTACCTGTGGCATCTCCTTTTCCCAGAGTCCGACAGCGAGGGACGACTTGGAGGTGTTGCCTGAGGAAAGTGGATTCCAAGGCTCATGATGGGGCTGCTCCAGATCTTCTCTAGCTGTGACTCCACTGGCTCTCCGGCTCTGTAGGGAGAGAGAGAGGCTGCAGATGAGGGACATATAATGGCCGTTCCCTCCCCGGCATGTACAGTGGCCGTCACCTGGGTTCTGCTTGTGCCGGCGGGCATGGCAGAATCTTCCCCCGTGCATACAGTTGTTGCCACCGTGATACTGCCTTGCCCTGGGAGAACAGGTGAGGGGCGTACAGTGGCCGTTCCCTCTTCGGTGCATACAGTGGCTGTCACTAAGGTCCTGCTCCCGGTGGAGGCTGCAGATGAGGGACGTACAGTGGCCATTCCCTCCTCAGTGCATACAGTGGCCATTCCCTCCTCGGTGCATACAGAGGCCATCACCTGGGTTCTGCTTGTGCCAGTAGGCGCGACAGAGTCTTCCCCGGTGCGTACAGCGGCCGTCACCGTCGTTCTGCCTTGCCCTGGATCAACAGGCAAGGGACGTACAGTGGCTGATCCCTCTCCGACACGTACAGTAGCTGTCACCGAGGTCCTGTTCCTGGTAGAGGCTGCAGACCCGGCGCACAGTGGCTGTCACTGTGGTTCTGTCTTGCCCTGAGACGGCAGGTGAGGGACATACAGTGGCCATTCCCTCCCTAGCATGTTCAGTGGCCATTGCCTGGGTTCTGCAGGGGGTATCAGTAGGTGAGAGACGTACAGTGGCTGTTCTATCCCCGGCGCGTACAGTGGCTGTTGCCTGGGTTCTACCTGAGACTGTTGGGTGCAGTCCAACCCCGATCCTGGTGAGCACTGGACTGGCCAGAGAGCAGGGTAGTGGGGCTGTGTACTTCCCACGGGGTCTGTTGAGGGGAAGAGGAGAGCACTGTGACAAGGGATGTAAGCCCGTCTGGCCCGGGCTCTGTGTGCGTCTCCCTGTGGTCTCTCCTTGGGGTGGGTATTTCAGGAAGTGTAGTGTATACTGTGCTTGTACTCTGGTGTTGACAGTTAGAGAAACTTGTACTGGAGAGCATGCTGGCCTACTCTCTATGTTACTGAAACACTGAAAAAGTTCAGCAAAAGGGGATGGTCAGGAACTAGTCCCGTGGTCTGATGAAATGGGAGCTCCAGCTCTCCCTGTCATCAGCTTTTCATCCACCTTGGGAGTACTGCCCTGCTCGACTGGCGCTACAGTCTACTCCAAATTACTGGAAAAGCAAATAGAAACCTAGTAAATATTTGAAATGCAACGATGTTATTCGGACATGTTGCATTCAACCAATCATCATCGGCCTGTCAAGTGCAACTTCGCCTCAGTTAAAAAAAACAACAAAAAAACTAAGTATAGTTTTTGAGTTATATGAGTTAAGTTAGTGACGGTGGTTTATTGTTTTTATAATAAATGTAAAATATGGCATCAAATAGTCGGAATTAACAGAAAAAATGTAAACATACTGAAACGCAAATCAAGTGATGTACGATCTTTTACTTAAACATTTAACATAGACTACATACATTAGCATTTACATAAATGCCTAATAACCTTAAGTGAACGATCAACATACTTTAGAATTATACGAATGATCTTCATAATACGTCAGTATTGAAATACCCACCCCAATGGGAGACCACGGAAGGGGTGGCTCAACACACCCCAGGGGGAGACTACAGGGAGGCGCATAGGGCGCACGAAGGGTCCAAGCCAGACGGGTCTATCTACCCCACTACCTTGTGCCCCTCTTCCCCTCAACAGAGCTGAACAGAAGAACGGCATTCCAGCAGACTACTCTCCAGCCAGACCAGCACTCACCAGGATCGGGGTGGGACTTGTATTACTACAGTCCCAGGTAGCACTGCGACGATGGCCATCGTCCGCGTCGGGGAGAAGTTGGTGACCATTCGGTTCTCAGCTACTACCCTCTGCAGGACCAAGACGATGGCCTTCGTCTGTGCCAGGGAAGGGACGGCCGCCATACTCCCTTCACCTGCAGCCTATGCTGGGAACAGCACCATGATGACGGCCACCTTCCACACTGGGGAGAGATCAGCCACAATACATCTCTTGGATGTGACCCCAGAGAAGGGCAGAACATTGGTGATGGCCACTGTCCACATCAGGGAAGGAGTGGCCACTGTCCATCCTTCGTCTGCCACCTTCACAGAGGGTGGAACCGCGGCAACAGCCACCGTCCGTGCCGGAGAAAGATGGCCATCATCCGTCCTTCGTCTGCCACCTCCACAGGGAGAAGGACCTCGGCGACGGCCACCGTCTGTGCCAGGGACGGGACGGCCACTGTACGCCCTTCACCTGCTATTCCAGGGGTTAGTGGAACCGCAGTGATGGCCACTGTCTGTGCCGGGGAGGGATCGGTCACCATACATCCCTCGTCTGCTACCCCTGTGACGCCCCTCATGGCAGACGTCCCTTGTTTGCCTCACCCCTCCAGAGGCCGAGCGGGACACACTTCTCTCTCTCCCCACTGAGGCAGTCCCCCGGCGGAGTTGCAGCTGGAGGAGATCTAGCAAGGCCCCGTGGTGAGTCTGGGGATCCGTGCCCTGCAGCCAGCGCCCTAACAATGCCCCTCACTGTCAGACTCCCAAAGGAAGGGTCATCCTGAGTGAGACTGCAGCCCTCAGTCACTTAGGGGTGCCCCCAGGACCCCAGGGCATGACCTCCCCAGCTCCATCGGCAAATTCCTCCTCCAGGAGCGGGCGCATACAAGCACACCTGCTCACTCTGTTCAGCCCCAGTCCCAAGGACCGACCCCCCCACCAAGGCCCCACCAGGGAAGGGCCTTCTTCCACGCCGCCCAGCAGCCCTCTCTGGATGACCCGGCCCCTGCCAATGGTCCCATGCCTCCTGTGATAGAACACACCAGACGAGCCCCCTCCCACACCTGGATGACACTTGTGAGCAGCCCAAGTCCCCAGCAGCCCAAACCAGAGTCCTCCTGTCTTATTGTGCCTTTTACCTGTACAGTGTATTGTGTTGATATTGTGTTAAGTATCATGTTGATTCTGAGGCAATATACGTGTGAGGCTGGTTGACCCGAGTTTTTATGCCTTGTTCCTCTAGCTGCATGCTCTAGACCCGGTCTCGAAGGGAGCCCCAGATTAGTCACTCATGTTCATAGGACAAGAAGTTGACCTAAGAACACGTAGCATAACACTGGTGGCAGTTGTGGGAGGTGCACTGTGTATGGTGGGTGTTGTTGAAGGGCTTTCATGGGTGGGGGGCGTCCGTGGTTTGTGGTGTGGCATCATCCTCTGTGTGAGGAATTTACTGACTGCACCGATGTGCTGTGGGGTGGAGCGGGCAGCTAGGAGGCATCTAACTAGCTGGATGTCTTTGTTGAGGTCTCCCTTAGGGTCATGTATCGTGAAGTGTTCCCTTATGGTGCTGGGGACGATCCTCAACAATGTATTGAATATATGTTGTTCCTGGATGGCTGTGTCAGCCTCCGGGTAAGTGTCAGTGACGAGTCGCCTGGCCTGTATGATTGTGTCGTCCAGGTTGCCATCGTAAGTGAGGATGTCGAGCTGTGACAAGGTTACGACTTTCCCCAAGGATGGCGTGACTGTCTGGGTCATGATTTGGGTGAATTTCGCCCATGCCAGCTCCGGGATGATCTTGGTGACAATACTTGACACTGCTTTGCCCAGGTGAGGCAGGGTAACTGGTATCTTCTCTCTGTCGTGGTTGAATCCTATGTCTAGCAGTGGTTTAACCATGGACAGGTATGAGTTAATATCGCATTGTTCAGGGTCGAACTTTGGCAACTGCACGTGCGGTTTGGCAGCCATTTTGCTAAACTTTCCTTTTATGTTCCTTGATGCTCTCTGACCAGATCAAGAACCACCGCTAGCCACCAGTTTTATGCTACGTGTTCTTAGGTCAACTTCTTGTTCCCTGAACACGAGTGACTGATATGGGGTTCCCTTCGAGACTGGGTCTAGAGCATGCAACTAGAGGAACAGGGCATAAAAACTCGGGTCAACTAACCTTACACGTATATCGCCCTAGAATCAGCACAGTACTTAACACAATATCATCACAGTACACTGTACAGATAAAAAGCAAAATAAGACAGGAGGATTCTGGTTTGGGCTGCTGAAGACTTGGGCTGCTCACAGGTGTCATCCAGGTGTGGGAGGGGTCTCGTCAGGTGTGTCCTCTTGCAGGAGGCCCCGGGGAAGTGGAGCCCGAAAAGGAAGACACCCCACAGCAGCTGGATTTTTAGGAGCGCCCCAGCAGCTCCCCACGGTGGTGGGGGCCATCTCACAAAAATACCGGCCCCCAGTCTACAAGATGAGACTGAATGGGGTAAAAGTGAACCTACTGTTTGATACGGGAGCGGCCAGATCCTGCCTCTACAGCCACTTCTACTTCCGCCACACCTCGGCTTGCGGCCTGTTTCTCCCCACCTCAGTTCACCTCGTAGATGCGGGACATGGCCCCCTGCTAATGCGTGGGGAAACCCGGGCCATGCGTGCTGATACCCACCAGCAAGTATCCACCCAACACACGTTCATCATATCTGACTCGACCTGCCGTGCCTACAATGGCTTCTTGGGGCTGGACCTCCTGCAGAAGCTACATACCAGCATCGATTGTCACAAGCGACATCTCCACTTCCAGAGGCCTCCAGACCTCCCCTCCCAGCCACTCTGTAGTGCCGTAATTTTAAGGGTTATTTAAGTATAACAATATAAATATAGTATAAGTATAATTTAAGTTAATATAAGTTTAGTATAAGTTAGTATATGTGTAATGTAAGTGTAGCCTTGAACCCCTGATTATGATTCATCTGTAATAGGTAGGGAGTGATCATCAAATTCCATATTCAGGCTTGTTCACTGTTAATATTTATAGCAAAAGTGATACTCTATTAATAGATGAACTGTATAGAGCGATTATGTGAGTGAGAGGCATGATGCCGCTAAGCGGTATTCCCACAGTATGGATAGAGGGCGTAGGTTTTAGCACGAGATTAACGGTAGTAGTATTAAACTACCTCTTCGCACGAGGAACCTCTTCGTCGCTCCAGCCGTAGTTTTAAAGTGAAGAGGTTCCTTGTACGGTGCGCGAAGAGGTCTCTCGGGGTTAAAAGTACTGGAATAAGAAGCAGGAGCATCACCCGCCTCTTCCCGAATATCTTCGCATCTTTTTTTTTTTTTTTATTGATACCATATTCACGTAAGTAGTTAGTACCTTAACTTTCACGAAATGCATTTGCAATTTTTGAAAATGTTTGTTATCATTTCTTTTGTGTGATACTATCTTTATTTACAGATTTTTAGGAGACATCTACATGCACTTGACTTCTACCATTCCCAGGTTACCTGTGTCTCACACTGTGGTGATCTAGGCAACTTCACCGCTTATTTCCAAGAGCGCTTTATCAAACAGACTTGTACACCATTCCACATTTCATTATTGTCCTCAGAAAGGCAAGCACGTGGGGTATAATTTAAGGCCGTGGTTAGATTACTGCCATCGCCGCTAAATTCTAGCTATCGTAATCCTACTCACTTCATTTTTACGGTAGCCATAACCTAACCTAAATAACCTAACCTGACATATTTCTAACATAGTTGAAAAACCAAACATAACCGGTAAATTCTAGAGACTTAAGCTGAACTGTAGCAGTATTAACCTAACCTAAACTGACCTGACCTAACCTATTTCTAATCTAACTGAACCACCAAACAGAACTGCTAAATTCTAGCACGGTTAGGATTACGGAAGTCTCCGCTAAATTATAACTGCCGTAATCCTAATCACGGCCTTAAATTATACCACGTGCTTACCTTTCTGAAGACAGTAATGAAAAGTGGGATGGTGTACAAGTCTGTTAGATAACCTGACCTGACCTGACCTAACCTAACCTATTTCTAACCTAACTGAACACCAAACGAAACCGCTAAATTCTAGATGACGTAATCATAACCACAGTTGGGCCCCTCTCAAGTATTAAAGCTATTTCCTACCATTGGACTGATTCAGAGACGTTGTTTATCAGATTTAGCATATTATTTTCGCAATATATCACACAAGAGAGTAAACATAAAACAAATGACGACAAACTTGCGCTCCTCCGGCGTACCAATCTCACGCTTTCTCTCCCAGAGAACACCTCCGTGGCATACCAACCCTTCTGTAGCCTCCTTCCTCGAAGAGGCTTCTCGGCCTGGGTTTAAAGCAGGGATGCACAACCGGCGGCCCGCGGGCCGCATGTGGCCCTCAAGCAACCCTCTGGCGGCCCTTACTAGGTAATAAAAGGTAAAAAATAATAAAAGGTAATAAATTGATAAATAGCAGTTCAGATAATTCAAAATGTGCCGTGGACCCAGAACTGGACGAGAAGTGAACGCGTCAGCCACCGTGTCTAGACATTTGTCACTCTAGACGGGAATCTGTGTGCCACACTGCCGAGTTGACGGCCTCACTGCCTGAGTACCGACAGTCGTTATTAGGAACTCTTTCAGAGAGGGTTGATTACTCTTGCTCACAATGGCTGCTAGTACTTCTACTGGGAAAAATGCAACTCGGAAAAGGAAACTAGAAGATGAACACAGAAAATTTCATGAAATATGGACAGACAAATATTTCTTTGTGGAAAACAGTGCAAACAATATCATTTGTTTGATATGCCAGAGTAGCGTAGCTGTTTGTAAGGAATATAATTTGCAAAGGCATTATTTAACAAAGCACAAGTCTTATGAAAAAATCACAGGTGAACTAAGGAAGCAGAAAATAAAATCACTGATGCAAGGTTTTGATGTTCAGAAAAACATGTTCAGACAGAGAAATAAGGAGTCACAGGATGTAACAGAAGTGAGCAATAAAATTGCAAATCTGATGGCTAAAAATTCAAAGGCATTTTCTGAAAGTGATTTCATTAAAAAATGTATTGTTATTGCTGTTCAAAAACTTTCTCCAGATGTTGTGAAGTAGTATGAAAACATTAGTTTGAGTCGTACGACAATGCACCGTAGAATTTGTGACTTGTCAGGTGATATAATAGACCAGTACTTTTCCCTAGCAACTGACGAATCTACTGATGTAACATCTACAGCTCAGTTACTAGTGTTTGTACGTGGTGTAACAGACGACTTCTCTGTGCATGAAGAACTTGTTGGCCTCAGTTCTTTGAAAGGGCAGACTACTGGAAGAGATTTATTGGGTGGACTACTGGAGCAGATTTCAGCGGTTGAATTAAATTTAGACAATTTAGTAGGCATATCAACTGACGGGGCTCCTGCAATGATTGGTAAGCAGAATGGATTGGAACAACTATTAATCGAGCACCTTGGAGAGCGAAAATACATCAACAGAATTTGTGTGGAAAAGAACTGAACTTCGAACATGTAATGAAAGTTGTAGTTTCCACACTGAACTTTATTAAGTCACGATCAGCTTTGCATCATCGGCAGGTCAAACAATTTCTTGATGAGATTGAAGCAGAGTATGGTGATTTAGTATTTTTCACTGAAGTTAGATGGTTAAGCAGGGGAAATACACTGCAGAGATTCATCAGTCTTCTGGATGGAATAGTGATATTTCTTAATGAAAAGAATAAAGCAGTCCCACAACTTGATGTGGATTGGCTCTGCGATCTGGCATTTCTTGTTGATCTCACAAGTCACTTAAATAACTTAATTCTTAGACTTCAAAGGAATTACTGTACTGCGGAAGTTACAATATGTATTGAGAAAATGATTTAATTTTGAATTTTTCTATAACTGTCTGCCACCAATATATGA
>JAGKTI010039684.1:0-10524 GCA_018397915.1 Birgus latro | reverse complement strand
TGGTGATACATTGGCCACAAGAGGATACACCGGCCACTGGAGGACCAATGAGGGATAAACTGGCAATTTTTTTTTTTTTTTTTTATGCATGGAAGAAGGAACCAAAGGCCACGGGCCTGCATACTGTTCCTTCCAAGAAAAAACAAAAACAGTACAAAAGAGAGCCAAATTCAAGATCCGTTCAATTCGAGATGCCTGGACACACTGCGTTTGAAAGACTGGAGATCATAGGAAGTAGGAAATACAGACATAGGAAGACAGTTCCAGAGTTGACCAGTTGCATAAATAAAAGACTGGGAGTAACGGTTAACTCTTGCATTAGAGAGTTGGACAGAAAAGGGATGAGAGTTTATTGCTAGACGGGTACTACGTGCCCGTCGTAGAGGTGGAGGGATGCAAGCAGACAGTTCAGAGGAACAGTGACCATTGAAGTAGCGATAGAAGAGAGATAAAGATGCAACAGCGCGGCGAAGAGACAATGGTTGAAGGGAATCAGTAAGAGGAGGAGAGTTAATGAGACGAAAAGCCTTTGACTCCACCCTATTGAGAAGAGCTGCATGTGGAGAGCCTCCCCACACATGAGAGTTGTACTCCATACACGGGCGAATAAAACCCGTGTACAAGGTCAACAACTGTGCAGGGGTAAAGAAAGTACGGAATCGGCTTAGCACACCTAATCTCTTGGAAGCAGATTTCACAAGAGATGTAATATGTTCTTTCCAAGACAAATCCTGAGAGAATGAAACCCCAAGCATGTTCAAGGATGATGCAGGACATAACTGTTCATTATTAAACATTAGTGGGTAATCCTGAGGAAGATTTTGTCGGGTTGATAAGTGTAAAAACTGAGTTTTTGATGCATTGAAAATAACAAGATTATTTTTACCCCAGTCAGAGATACGAGCCAAATCAGACATTAGGTGTGCCATAGCCTCATCCCTCTTTTGTTGAAGCAACTGCTGAGATGGACGTTGCGGGAACCGAATGGAAAGGTGAAGGGTGGAATCATCAGCATATGAGTGGATAGGGTTAGATGTACAGCTTAGAAGGTCATTGATGAATAAAAGGAAGAGAGTAGGTGATAGGACAGAACCCTGAGGAACACCACTGTTGATAGGTCTAGGAGAGGAACGATGGCCGTCTACAACAGCGGCTATAGAACGACCAGAAAGGAAGCTAGAGATGAAGGCACAGATAGAAGGATAGAAACCGTAGGAGGGCAGTTTGGAAATTAAAGATTTATGCCAGACTCGATCGAAAGCCTTTGAGATGTCAAGTGCAATGACAAAGCTTTCGCCAAAGTTCCGAAAGGAGGATGACCAAGAGTCTGAAAGGTAGGTGAGAAGATCGCCAGTGGAGCGTCCCTGACGGAACCCATACTGACGATCAGAAAGAAGGTTGTGACAGGAAAGGTGCTTTAAAATTTTTCTGTTAAGAATTGACTCGAAAACTTTTGATACGCAGGATGTTAAAGCAATTGGACGATAGTTAGAGGGTTGGGAATGGTCACCCTTCTTTGGGACTGGCTGAATGAGAGCAAACTTCCAGCAAGAAGGAAAGGTACAAGTTGAGAGACAAAGGCGAAAGAGTTTACCTAGGCAGGGTGTAAGCACAGAAGCACAGTTTTTGAGGACAACAGGAGGGACTCCATCAGGACCGTATGCCTTTTTAGTATTGAGGCCAGTAATGGCAGAGAACACATCAGCTGAAGAAATTTTAATGTCAGTCAAGAGGAAGTCAGAGGGGGGAAGTGATGGAGGAATAGCACCGGAATCGTCTAAGGTGGAATTGGAGGAGAAAGTCTGAGCAAAGAGATCTGCTTTATCAGTAGAAGAAATAGCTACAGAGCCATCAGAGTAGAAAAGAGGAGGGAAGGATGATGAGGTAAAGTTGTTAGAAAGGTTTTTGGCAAGGTGCCAGAAGGAGCGAGAAGAATTCGAGTTGGAGAGTTGGGAACATTTAGCACGGATGAAATTGTTTTTAGCAGAGCGAAGAACAGACTTAGCACGATTCCGGGCAGAAATATATAAAAGGTGTGATTCAGGGGTGGGTTGGCTCCGGTACCTCTTATAGGCCCTCTCCTTGTTGCGGACAGCATTAGAACAAGCGTGATTAAACCAAGGCTTTCTTGCATTAGTCAGAGGATATGAGAAAGGAATGTATGCTTCCATGCCNGAGAGAATAACCTCCGTAACGCGCAAGGCACACTCAGATGGCTCTCGGCCATGGAAGCAATAATCATTCCATGGAAAATCAAAGAAGTACTGCCTGAGGGCCTCCCAATCTGCAGCTCCAAAGTGCCACAGGCGGCGTTTCTTTGGAGGGTCCACAGGCCGTACTGGAGCGATTGGACATGTTAAGGTAATAAGATTATGATCGGAGGAGCCCAACGGAGAGAAAAGATGAACAGTGTAAGCAGAAGGATTAGTTGTTAGGAAAAGGTCAAGTATGTTGGAACTCTCTCCAAGGCGGTCAGGGATACGGGTAGGGTGCTGTACAAGCTGCTCTAGGTCATTAAGGATAGAAAAGATGTAGGCTTGTTCACCAGGTGGATCAGTGAAAGGAGAGGAGAGCCAAAGGTGGTGGTGAACATTGAAATCTCCTAGAATGGAGATTTCAGAGAAAGGAGAAATGGATAGAATGTGTTCCATCGTAGAAGTAAGATAGTCAAAGAATTTTTGATAGTCAGTAGAATTAGGAGATAAGTAAACAGCACAGATATATTTAGTCAGAGAATGACAGGAAAGCCGAAGCCAGAGAGTAGAGAATTCAGAAGAAATATAAGATATTACAGCAATTAGGTGATAGTTAGAAGGCTGAGAATGGTCACCCTTCTTTGGGACAGGTTGAATGAGAAGAAACTTGCAGGTGGAAGGAAAGGTACAAGTTGATAGAGAACGGCAAAAGAGTTTATATATGCAGGCTGTAAGCACAGAAGCACAGTTCCTGAGAAGACTTGGAGGGACCCCACCAGACACAAATGCCTTGTTAGTACTGAGACCATTGATGGCAGAAAACACATAAATTGAAGAAATTTCAATGTCAACCATGAGGAAGTAAGTGGTGAGGAAGTGATGGAGGAACAGCACCAGAATCGTCTAGGGTGGAAATAGAGGAGAAAGTCTGAGCAGAGAGTTCTGCTTTATCATTAGAAGAAACAGCTATAGACCCATCAAGGCAGAAAAGAGGAGGGAAAGATGGTGGAGTAAAGTCGTTAAAAAGATTTTTGGCAAGGTGCTAGAAGGAGAGGGGGAAACTTGAATCCAACGGTTCAAAGCATTAAGCACGAATAAAATTTATTTTTAGCAGAGTGAAGGACAGACTTATCACGATTCTGGGCATAGTATAAGGGAAATGAAATTCAGGGGTGAGATGGTCCTGGTACTTTTTCAAGGTTTTGTCCTTTTTGTGGATAACAGTAGAACAAGCAAGATTAAACAAAGATTTTGTTTAATTAGTAACAGGATAAGAGAAAGGAATGCATGCTTTTATTTCCGAGAGAATAATGTCTATAATATGCAAGGCATTTTCAGATAGCTCTCGGCCGTGGAAGCAATAATCATTCCACGGGAAATCAAAGAAGTACTGTCTGAGGGCCCAAAGTGCCACAGCTACCGTTTCTTGGGAGGGTCCAAAGACAGGTTAAGGTGATAAGGTTGTGACTGGAGGAGCCCAATGAAGAGATACGATTAACAGCATAATCAGAAAGGTAAAGTATGCTGGGAGTTTCTTCAAGTTGGTTAGGGATACGGGTAAGATGCTGTACAAGCTGCTCCTAGTCATTAAGGATAGAAAAGATGTAGGCTTGTTCACCATGTGGATCAGTGGATGGAAAGGAGAGCCTAAGGTGGTGGTAAACACTGAAATTACCAAAAATGGAGATTTCAGAAACAGGAAAAATTGATAGGATGTGTTCCATCTTTGAAGTAATAGTCAGTAGAATTAGAGGATAAGTACATGGCACAGATATCTTTAGTTAGAGAATGAAAGGATAGCCGAAGCCAGAGAACAGAGACTTCAGAAAAGTCAAGTTCAGGAAAACGAGAATAATATATGTTATTACACACATATATGCAACAGCCATCTTTGGCTTTGAAGTGAGTATAGAGAAAGTAGGATGATACACAGAATGGTTTGCTTTTAGTTGCCCCATAGAACTGAGTTCTGTGAGGAAGAGGAGGTGAGGTTTAGAGGAAGAAAAGTGGTGCTCAGCTGCGAGAAAACAAAAGCAAAGGCCACAAATGTTGAGGAAATGAAGAAGTGAGTCAGGCAGTGGTTCCACGCACCTCTCTTGGATCCCAACGGGAGAGGATGGTGAGAGCTTTTATGGGCCCTCCTCCCTCCCACCTCCGGAAACTTTGAGGTTTGGTGTTTAGGTGCCATTTTTTCTTAAATTTCAATAGGAAGTGTGGCGTTTTATGTGCGCGAAGTTTTGCATTAAAAGTTGGAGGAAGTTGTACAGAAGAGTATACTGGCCTATTCCCTGTGTTCTGAAACACTGAAAACGCTCAGCAAAAGTGGATGGTCAGAAGTTAGTCCCGAAGACAAATGAAACGGGAGTTCCAGCTCTCCCTATCATCAGCTTTCCATCCACCTTGGAAGTACCATCCTGTTCGACTGGTGCTACAGTCTACTCCCTGTCATCCTGTAGCCACCAGTATTACCACAGTTATCCCACAACCACAATCATGACATCCTCAAATCACCTTAGACGTACTCTTACCAAATTCTAACCAAGCACTTGTCGCCACACACATGAACTATGACAATTGTCCCATAAATACCTCTACCATAATTACCACACCTGTACCACTTCCATCCGTGCTTTAGGCAGCTATCACTACCATACACATACCACAACCACCACTGCCACAAAATAATAATAATAATAATAATAATCGTCATCATTATCATCATCATCCTATAACCACACTTACCACATGTGCGATTACCACGACATCTCCACCTACCACAAGCACCATTACCATAACTACCATAATCACCAAACTCATTTCGTAATTACCCCTACTGTAACCACACCTTCCACTATCACCACACCCAGCATAAACACTGCAGCTGCAACGACTATATTTATCCCACAGACCACCACTGCTTCCACCATACCACCATCACGTGACCACGAACACAACTACCACGCCAGTCCGTACTCACTCTTGCCAAAAATATCAACAATCAGCACCAGTACCTCAAATACCACAACCAACGCCACCACAGTGATAAAACTATTCTTTCTGTATTTCGAACAACCTCTAATACCACACTATCCTCAATCCCCAACAACCACTATTGGTACTGTAATTACAGCCATCCTCTAAGCAACGATCTCTCTCTCTCTCTCTCTCTCTCTCTCTCTCGAGGTCACACTTAGGACTGCCTCTTCTCTTCTGCAGGCTCTCCATTGCATTCTCCTCACCATACCATTGCACTCCCTCCGGCTTTTTCTCCTTTTCTCTTTCATGTTGTCATTTTCTTCCTCTTCCTCTCTCTCCCTCGCTTCCTTATCTTTCTCTTTCCTCCATTCTCCTTCGTGTACCTTTTCTCTTTATTCATCTTTCTATTTTCCTCCTTCCCTCTACTAGCATTTTTTTTTTTTTACCATGGACTCTTTATACACACTTAGGCATGCTTGTATCACGGTTTTGTGTATATACCCCTCTCTCTCTCTCTCTCTCCTATAATTTTTTTTGATTTTGCATTTCAATGTCCTTAAATAAATTTTTAAAAAGTTTTCAACCTTCCTCCTTTCCTCCATATCTTCATGTCTTGTCTTCCTGCTTCCCCTCCCACCTTAACCGTCTCATGCTCCCTTCCCCCCCTTCCCTCTCAGGCACTGTTGCTCTCTTTCATGGCCCTTTCTTTCGTCTGTCTTCTGTACTTTATTTTCATGTATGTTTTTTTTTCTCTCTCTCTCTTCTTTTCTTCCTCCTGAGCTATACTCTTTAACCTTGCACTTTTCTTCTCTTTTCGAAACATCTTCTATGCTTGTTATGCACATGTTTATGTCACTAAGGCGTTAGAATGGCCTAGTCGGCATGGTGGTCTTGCATAGATTCGATCCCCAAAAGGAGAATGGATTTTTTTTTTCAGTCAAGGAATAACCACAAAGAGGAGTACATTGGTCACCTACACCTAAGTGTGTTATGCTCGTATAATGGTTGACTAGCTTTGAACCCGCCACATCGATCGGGAAAGGAAAAAGTACTTCTTTTAAATGCTCTCTCTCTCTCTCTCTCTTTCTCTCTCTCTCTCTCTCTCTCTCTGGGGCAGGGTGGCTCAGTGGAAGAGCGCTTGACTCAAGACCGAAAGATTGAGAATTCACGCCCAGCCCGGGTAGCTGCCCAACTGGGAGTGGTAGCGCCCTCCCGTCACCTATGGTCCTTCTAAAATATGGAGATCGTTTGGGCTTTGTCCCTCACGGGAATTCCCCCTCCCGCGGCTTTGCCAAGCCTAAACCAACACCAGCACACACCTCTCTGCCTCATGTCAGCATTTACTACTTCTAAATGAAATTTATTTACAGTATATATATATATATATATATTTAATTCTCTAAGAAGGCTTTACAGTGTTATAAATGTCAATTTTTCTTAAATAATGACATTTTATAAATACCGCAACCCTTGGCAACGTTGCTTTCCGACACCATCACACTTGTTGGGTGAGTCAGCGAGGGTGGGTCAGGTGAGAAGGTCAGACTGACCGTGCCAATCCACAGGTCACTTCCTCTCTGGCCTTCACCCAAGACGGAAGCTCCTACCCCTGCTACTCGCCCTCGTCTGCTCCACAGTCGAGAAAATGAACTTATTTGCAGCGTAAATAAGTATTTCTTAGAAGAGAAGGCAAACAGAGGACCTATAATAATCTTATATGCAGAGAGAGAGAGAGAGAGAGAGAGAGACAGGCAGACAGAGTCAGGAGGCTTTTCCTCAAATTCTAATAATTCACAAAGCCGTATAGACTTTTTATGGAATCAAATATACATAAAATGTAGATTTTATATGCACAGAGAGAGAGAGAGAGAGAGAGAGAGAGAGAGAGAGAGAGGTAGTATGATGGGAGCGAGGACTGTCCCTAGCACTTTGAGAAATCGGATAATTTGTCCAGTACAAAATTTGGCACGCCGCGGGAGGGGAAACTCCCGAGAGGGACAACGCCCATACGATCTCCATATTTTAGAAGGACCATAGTGGGGCTATAATTATGATCGATCAAGGTCCAGTTTGGGGAATTCATTTCTCCTTCTCTCTCTCTCGCTCTCTCTCTCTCTTTCTCTCTCTCTCTGTCACCCGTCGTCAGCGCAATATGTGATTTTCATTTCATATAATATTTGCGCTAGCCTTTTTACTTGGGGACGTTGATTCACAGACACACCTACGATCAGTTCTTTGTCTTAACTAAGACATTTTTGGAGACAGGGCAAAGGAGAAAGCAGAATCCTTCCATGTGTCTGTTATCTTTGCTTCACAAAACAAATTTACGGTTAATCTTTATCATAACAAATGCAGTAGGTTTTTGAATTCCCGGCTGTAAGTTAGATTTCTTTACATTTCTTATTTTCTGTTTTCCTTCAGTCATACATTCCTTCATCTTCCTCCTCCACTCTCACACCCTCCATATTCTTCCTTCTTCCCCTACTGCTTCATTTTCTTTTTATCCTTTTCCTCTTCATCCTTTAACTCTCTTCTTATATTGTCCTCTTCTCTCGTAAATTTTCCTTCCTTTCTGTTGTTCCTCCTCATCCTCCTGTCTTTCATTACTTCCCATTCCTTTCTTCCACCCACCAGCCTTTTCCTTCCTCTCCAGCTGATTCGATAAAATATTGGCTTATTGTGGACCCCATCAATCTAAGCTTTAATTTCCGGCGCCAACATTTGTTTCCCACCCAGCGCCAATTTCCTGATGAGGTGAGACCAGCCCGCTGTCTTTAAATGAGTTGTCAAGGCCGCAGGATTAATGTTTATTTCGTTTCTTGTGATTCTCCGTCGGTTTTCTTCCTTTCCTTTGTTGGTAAGGTTGTATACGCTCTCCCTTGCTCACTCTTTTTTCCCTTCCTTTCGTGCTTTTGATTCTCTCTCTCTCTCTCTCTCTCTCTCTCTCTCTCTCTCTCTCTCTCTCCTCATAGCCACAGGAAACTCCACGGAAATGCCCCGCCGCCTCTTCCACGTGCGTCTATGTAACACCAATGGAGACACTTACTTGGGTCCTGAGCCCCCTTTCAGAAAGCATCAATTAACATGAAACTGAAACTGGCCTATTTGGGTCCCAGTTCCAACCAACCTCTAAAATTTCAAGTATCTTTTCCAACTTTGGCTGCATGACACACACATACACACACACACACACACACACACACACACACACACACACACACATGGCCAGGATTATAATATATTAGAAGCTCTTGGATTAGAGAATTGCCTTAGGATGTACGGGTTTTTCCTCTATTGTGGATACCATGAAATATTCTGCATTAGTTTGGTAAAAAAAAAAAAAAACTAGCATATCTCAGTGTTTGTTTGAAATAAGTCAACATATTTGCCACCTTGCTAATTAATCATTTCTATCACCCATAATAACCTTACCTGCCTAACTTTATCTTACCTAAATCAGCTTACCGATATACTTTGGTGCCCAAGCGAACTGTCAGTGAATGCATGTATTTGTTGGTTCTGATGAGAAACTGATGAGGAGAGTAGTGTTACCCAATCCTCTTAAATTTCTGTACATAAATTTAGCACACTAAAGCAGGTGAAAAAAAAACCCGTTTCCAACCATTACTAAACCTGAGCTAACTCTACTGATGTGTACTTTCTGCCACATGATCTAATACTGTATATATGACGTTCTTTTACGTTACACGAGGTCTGATAAAAAGGATTCCGACATTTAGCTGGTAAAAAAAAAAATAATAATAATAATCACCTTCAAAGTGATCCCCCTGGGACTCAGCACACTTAGTCTAGCCGTCCTTCCATTGCTGAAACATTTTGTAAAGTCAAATTTTGTAACAGAGAACAAGATCTTTGTTGAACTTGTCTTAATCTCATTTGTGTCGCTAAATTTCGAACCCTTCAGCAACATGTTTAGTTTAGGAAGCAGCCAAAAGTCACAGGGAGCCATGTCAGGGGAATACGAGTAGGGAGCCTACCGGGCCTGTGTGAGCCTATACCTCGCCAAAAATTCTCAAAAGAAGAGAGTTGTGGGAGACGTAGGACCGGCATGTACGATGGGAAAACTTCTTTGAATAGTACAAATAGTACAAATGCATTGTAACAAGCAAGAGTAAGCATACTGCACCACACTACCATATGCCATCTTTTACTCCTGTATTTTACACGGTAGGTGCCAACCCATTCGTCTAAACAATCAACCCTGCCATTGGTAGTGCTGTTGCAGTGGATAACCTTGGGTTTCTTCTTTGGCTCGTCCACCACGTCTGGAGACTTGTTCTTAGTTGACAACACAAATAAGTTATTGTTCTGCTTGGCCTTATAGGATACAAGTTGTATCTGGTCTTCGGTGTACACAAACGTACTGCTGTACAGTTCACGGTGTTTTGCACTGTGCAGCTCTTTTCAGACTTCCCTTTCATTTTGATGTATTGTACCCACCAAGGACAGAGACTGCAGACAGTTACCTGGCCAGTATGATGCTGGTGAAAAAGTTATTGGAAGTAAAGTTTCTTCTTGAGTTATGTGTAAGTATCGACAACTCCATCACGAAGTGCGTCCCCAGCTAATGGATTCTTTCATCTTCTCGTCCAGTGTACATCAAAATGTTTGATACATAATATATTTTTGTATTAGCAAGAATCTAAAACATGAATCCATATGTGGCCGGTTTGGAGGACACGTACTGTATGTATCTGCCGCGAGCTCTGAAGGGGTACAGTTGCTTGTCCACAGTGACTCATTCAGTGCACCTATAGCACAGCTGGGAATCGTGCATAATCCCAGGTAGAAGACGAACAGCCTCTAATTTGTCATGGAATAGTCGGCTGTTTCGTGTAGCAGGGTTGTCGAATCGCAGGTGGCAGCAAATATCTTCACAGACTTTATCTTTAAGAAAATTGGTTGGCCAGTACATGAGTCCCATAGAGAACGTACAGACTGGTTGTTGCTTTTGCACACACCTCTCAGCATACATATCCCAATATACTCTCTCAGTTCAGCAGTTGAGATATGTTCCCAAGAACTTGCTTTCATTCTTTGCCCTTCATGGTTTGTTTCAGTGGGTATAGTTTTGTGCATCACACTATCAAAAATGAGATCGAATGCTGCTTATGGGTTTTCAGTGATCCTTTGAGCAGCATACCTAGTGTTTCCAACTCTTTCCCGCGTTACATTCAGCAACTGTTGTCATCTCCGACCAGACTGGGTAATAGTCATACTCCATTCTTCACCTGAAGGAGCAGTAAAAACACTACTGTAAATGAAACAGGACTGATGGATGCTGCTGATGATTCTTCATCTGATGACTCTTCTGATTCTTCACTGGTAGTTT
>JAGKTI010039681.1:0-10525 GCA_018397915.1 Birgus latro | reverse complement strand
TCCTTTTCTCTCTCCCACCCCCCTCCCTCCTTTTCTCTCTCCCACCCTCCTCCCTTTCTCTCCCCCTCTCCCTCAGTTCTTTTCCATCCTTGCAACACACCTCCCTCTTCACCTTTCGCCAGTGCTCCCTTTCACCCTCTCATCATCCACACCCTCGGCTGCTCTTCTTTTTTTTCTTCTTCGTCTGCTTCTTCTTTCTCTTCTTTTCTTATATTACTATTATTATTATTATTATTATTATTATTATTTTATTATTATTACTATTACTATTATTATTTCTTATCCACTCCACTTATGTCACTAAAGAGAGATACCTGTAATCCTGAATACCGGCATTGTCTGGGTCCCTGGATGGCAACTTTTCCTGTGGAAGAAGACCTCCAGAGTCCCATTTTACCCACTAAACCCATATTTCTCCTTAGGCCCATTTCCCCAGGGATATATGGACCTATTCCTTCCATGGCTCATTTTCCCACTACCCACCCGTCACCAATCCTGCCCACTTACTTCACCTGCCCTGCCCATCCCACCAACCCGTCCACCCATCTGACTCGTTGTAGCTGATAATGATATAGTTGTAGAAAAAAAAAAATAATCGGCTACCATGTGTCCACTATGTTGACGATTATTAATTATTTCTAAGTGTGGCCATCAGGGGCACCACTTAAGCAACTTCAATGTACACATTTAAATTCTTCGTAAAAAGTTACTCCTGTTAGAGCTATTTAGAGAGTTCTATTTACATCCTCCTTGATACTGTATATATGGAAGACAGACAGACGGACAAACAAACATTCTCCTTTATATATATACGGATTTCGTCAGCTTAGACTATACATCGAATATGACACTCTTATACCTTTTTCTATGTTATATTTATTTAAGCTGCGCCAACACCAAAAAGCCATAAACAATACGCAACAGAAAGTGAAGGTGTATGCAAAATAAACACTAGGGTTGAGAAACCAGAGACCTTCATTAATAGAAGAGAATGGACTTCCTGTATTTACTTCATCTTAGCCATCAGTCCTCTCTCTCTCTCTCTCTCTCTTAACCATGACTCATTCCTCCCCTTCTTCCCTATCTCCGCTTTCCATTTCTAACGTCCTCTTAGCCACCCCTCTTTCCTCTCCCTCCTTTTCTTTTCTATCTCCTCTTTCTATTTTGTTCATCTTTTTATTCATCCCTCCTTCCTCCTTTTCTTTTATTATTCCTTTCTCCATTCCTCTTCGACTTCTACTCTTTCACACTTAATCACCCCCTCCCTTTCTCTGCCCTATCATTATCTTATTACCTTAAATATGGGTAATTAGCTTGGTGAATATAAGAATTCTTTTTTTTTTTTTTTTACTCTCAAAGGCTCATATTAAACACTCAGTTGAAGAAAACCGTCTGGGATATGCTGGAATATAACAGAAAAATTGTCGTGGCGGTGAATGGATTCCTCAGGTTATTATACTCAGTTTCAGGTAAATAAAATCGTCTGGGGTTAGATGGATAAAGCACTAAAGGTGTTCCAAGCAAAGAGGAAAAAAGTGCATGTGCATATATGTGACCTGTATTTTAGTGTGTACGTGTGTGTGTGTGTGTGTGTGTTTGCACGTAATAAAGTCCTGTTCTAGCGCCCATGAGTTGGTGTACGTGCAGTTGTCTTGTATATGCATGTGTGCGTGTGTGTTGTCCGCACATAATTAGTATAATAGGCGGATATATAGAGCCACTTGGACTTAGAGGGAGTGTTGTGTTTTTTGTCTGTGCATTTTAAATCAACATATGCATTTGTATATGTACTCTACGCCTGTATGGATTAACAGATAGTTGGACAGATAGATAGATAGAAAGATATACATAGAGAGAGAGAGAGAGAGAGAGAGAGTACAGTACTAAATGCACTCACATCTTTCATTTCCTCCTCATCCAGCCTCACTATACATTCAGTGGCTTCATAATTATATTTATAATAATAATAATAATAATAATAATAATGAGCAATATGAAACTGATAAAGTATGCAGTACTATAACACTAAAAAATAAAGTGATACTGTACATTACCAGAAAATCATAATAATGCAGGGCAAGGCTTAAGAGAAAAATGCAAAACCAGCATTGAGAGGAGGCAGTAACTGCCAAACCCATTATGCCTCCTTTGAAGCACTGGGGCCTGAGACTGTGCAACCTGTCATGAACATTTAAGGGTACAAGACCAACTTGGCAGCATTTTTACACTCACAAACACACACAGAAGAGTTCGGGACTATTAGGCCGTATTATTTTTGGCTGTGATCCTGTTAGGCCGTTAGAATTTAGATCGCTTGGAGTTTAGGCCGTAAGACGTTTAGGCCCCAGGATCCTTTAGGCTGTGAGATGCTTTGGCAGAAGAGTGATAAATTTATACAAAACTACCAACCTAACCTAACCTAACTTCAGCATTGTCATCTTGATGAAGCTTGGTTATTTAGGCTGTATACAATTTGAACCGTATGCTGTTTAGGTAATTAGGCGATTTGGCCGTTTGCCAGTTTGGACATTACGGCCTAAATGACGTTACAGCCGAGGCTGGACTACTTCAGAGCAATGGATATCTAAAGATGGCGGCACAGTTAAGTCATATTTTACTCAGCAACAACGAATTTCAAAAGAACAGTATTAATATTAATAATGAACATCAGTCACATAATACTGCAACACAATACTAAGTTGGTGTTAAACATGGATTTTAAAAATCTCATACTTACGAGTATCACTCCATCGTCTACAAGCACACCCCTCACCCTGTTAGCTGGTAACTAGGAGGACCGTTGCGGGATTCAGGGATTCAAATGATTCGAAGAGGGTGAACTTTGTGAAGATTTCGAATGGCTTCATACGTAGGCCCATCGTATTACTGATCCTTTGGTCAAAGTTAGGTTCTGTAAGCTAACGAAAATAATAATAAGAGTAATCCGCCGTGTTTGAGATGCGATATAATTTGAAATTCTGTATTCTAGGACAAAAATTTAATTGTGATAGTCTTTAAAACATTATTGGCGGTCTAGATTTCTGAGCATGGTAATTGTCTATACAAGAAAAGTAGGTATTTCAGAGTTTAAAAATTCGAATATGGAGAGAGAACTCAGCTGTGGGGCTTATTATTATTATTATTATTATTTTAATGGCAGAGAGAGGGAGAGAGAGTAGAATCTTCCCGTGTCCGGCTCACCAAAAACTCGTATTAGTTGTGCATGAAAAATTGTCATGACCTTTATTTCTTTAATTTTAGCAGACTGGGCAAGGAGAGGGAATTGCAGGAATTTCCCATGTGTCTAGTTCTTTCTTCAAACGCAAATATATCAATAACAGAGAGGACACACACACACACACACACACACACACACGGAGACTAAGTCTGCATCACTCCAATTTTTGAAGCTTCCCATGTGTCTTGCCTTTCTTTAACCGAAAATGTGAGTTATGAGAGGTGGATTTTATGTAGCCTAAGTCTGTGAAACTGAAGCCTGTACTGTATCATAACAAAACTTTCATCATTCAACAAAAACCTAATGAATAAATAAGCTGACTCAAACGTACCCTACTTTTTCTTGATCACCCTCTTAAATATACTCCGTCAATGCGGTAGCGTCTTGAGTTCTTTCTACCTCCAGACAATTTTATTCATCCTATGGCAGAAAGTTTAGTGAAGGGGTTGATGAAAGCTATATCTAACCTCTCTAGTTCGGGGGGAAAAAATATGCGGTCAAAATGTTAGGTGGAAGCAATACTAAACTGGAAAAAACGCTTATCGTAGTGATACAGTTTGCAATAATGAATTAGGGACCTTTCAAGCAACTTAACTTCTCACACGCAAAGACCATACATACCTGCCCCCTGTCTACGTTCAATTTTAGATTCCATTTCTTATATATACAATACTCCCAGACTCATTCGCCAAGTCTTGCAGTTCACATTCATCCCCACTTATCATCAGCAAACAACAGTTGTATGTTAAATTCCACACCCAACCCTCTGGTATTCGACACTGCAACGTCTACTGCCTTAATTACCTATTATCCCTTATAACCTCATCCTTATGTGAACTGAACAACCACAAAGCAGACAAATTTTTATCCTTATGCAGATTAATTCCTACACCTCATTGGCAGAATTAGATGACACTTGCACAACCAGCTCCTATCCATATAATTTCTTCATAACTAGCACCATGTTTCATTATTGTTTCAATTCAGTATTTGCAAGGGAATGATGGTAATTTAATGCCTAGTTAAAATGAACAGAGCATAGATGAGTAGCTGTTTGTTAGTCACAATACCCGGGTTCCCCTTTCCAGCTGACAGACGTTCTCACATTACACACCCGATGTACGAGTATTACGGTTCAGTAAACTGCTTTGTATATGATGCTGTTGCTGTGGTCTTGGCCATCAGAAGTAGTGCTGTAACCAAACCACTTCTCTGAAATGACATATCGTCAGTTTCAGCATTTTTGTCGATACAAGATTTGCTCCTAAACAAAACAATGTCAGTTGTTTTGTAGCTTGTGTGTGTGTGTGTGTGTGTGTGCTCATCATCACTGATTTTATACATGAACAGCTTACTGAATAAGGTTTTGCTGATTAGAGGAAAGTCGATGTTGTAAGGTTAATTTTGGAGCCTCGCATCCATTGGAAGTTCACATTGCCTCATTACATTTGATCTAATTCAGTGTGATTCTTGGGAATAGTTAAGTCTGGGACCTTAACAACAACGTATTAGTAAAACGTCAAGGAAATAGTAGCCCATAAGATCATAAATGCGTCATATAGAAGGACGTAGTGATAAAAGCAGTGGGGTTCTGAATGGGTAGGGTGAGGTGTGTACGTGTGTGTGTAATTCACCGGATTATTCACCGGATCGGACAGAATCATGTGATGGTTGTGATCATGAGCACCTCCTGGAAGAGAGCTGAGAGCTCATATGGTCTGATCTAAGGGCAAAGCCTTGACCTTCACACACGCACACACCCATCCTCTTGCTCAAGGAGGACAGTGACCACCCGCTTCGTCAGTGAAACTTTTAGCATCCCAAGCAAGACGCGAACCCCCGTCTTAGCAGATACTAGACGAGAGCGTTACCACTGAGCCGGCGAGTGTGTGTGTGTGTGTGTGTGTGTGTGTGTGTGTGTGTGTAATGGAAGGAAAAAAGGAACGAAGGCAGGATGAAAGGAAAGAGGGAAGGAGAGAAGGAAGGAAGGATGGTGGGAAGGAAGGATGGTGGGAAGGAAAAACGGAACGAAGGAGGGGTGAAAGGAGAGGGAAGGTGAGAAGGAAGGACGAATGGAAGGGAAGAAGAAATTAAGGATGGGGTCAGGAAGTACGGAATGAATGCAAATAAATAAAGGAAGGAATGAATGAAAAAGGTAAGGAGTTAAGGAAGGTTGTGAGAAAGGGAGGAAGTTAACTGGAAAAAGGTAAGGAGTTAAGGAAGGTTGTGAGAAAGGGAGGAAGTTGACTGAATATTCTAGCTCCAGGAAACAAGGGCCACATGACACTAAGGCAGAAAGGTAACGGTAGAAAAGGAAAATGCAATGGTCTTGACGTTAAGTGATAGTGACGTTGAAGCTCTTTTGCACAGAAGTGGTGCAGTGTTAAATTGGTATGGAAAGTCGTTAAACTATTCATGCCATGAAACCGAATGTCTAACCTGATAGCAGAGAGAAACTAAAGGCAGGAAGAAACAGGGAATAACTAGAAGTAAGTATGGACAGATGAGAAGACAGGAAGGAGAGAAAGACTGAAAACAAAAAGGCCCCGTTTAGTGGCCTCTTACGACAGGCAGGGATAAACTAGGGAATTATTCTTCCTCTCCCACCCCCCTCCCCAGGAAGGGAGGGAGGAAGTAAGGAATGAAGGATGGAAGGAAGGAATGATGGAAGAAAGTAAAGGTGAAAGGAAGGAAGAAAGAAAAAAGATGTATGGAAGGAACGAAAGAAGGAAGGAAGGTAAGATGGATGGAAGGTGGGAAGGAAAGAAGGGAGGGAGGGAGGGAAACAAGGAAGAGAGAAGGAGTACAAAGGGAAGCAAACAGCAACAGGGCTGTTGGTCCTTTCGTGTGTGTGTGTGTGTGTGTGTGTGCCATAAGCCCTCCCGACCCATCTTTATATGGCTGCTCCAACTCCATATACTCAACACACACCATTCTTTCCAATGTATTTCATCTCAACTGTTTAAATTTTAAACATCTATTATGTACATCTTTCCTTTAAGAAAAATACAATAAAAAAAAATCAATATATTACCTTGATCTATGCACCCTCCCTGTAAGTACCCTACCATATACAGTATAGGATAACCCCTTGACTATATGGCGAAACACTCTATCCATGTATCATCCAACTCCTCATTGACCCACCAGTGTAGCAGGGATCCAGGGCTAGGTTTTGTAGTTAAGTGAGAATGACCAGTTATTCTCCTGAATGGCATCATGTGAGCACAAATTTCAATCACTCCTTTGATGAAAACTTTTATGGAGCTCTTTTCTTTCTTTCAGAGAAAGAAATAAAGGCTAGAAAACCCCAAAGTTGTATATTCGAGACAGAGAGAAAGAGATGCCTGGGAACATGGCGCTTAAGAAACAAGAGATCAAGAGCAAAGAGAAAAACGCTATGGGGAAGATAGTTCGAGCTGACCTGTTGCATGCATAAATGACAGCGTTTCACTTCTGCACTAAAGAGCTGAACAAGAGGTGAAAGTGCCCTCCTAGATGGGTGCTGTATGAAATTCATCCCTGCTATTTTGAAGTGTAAAAATGTTGGCATATTTTAGTTATCAGCAGGGATGAGAGATGCCAAAGAGACTGCACAAAAGGGAAGAATTCATTATATCATCCAGTACAGCACTGTACTGTGCTAGCTTGGGATGCCTTAATGGTATGACACCAATAATGTATTTAAGAAGCTCCCTGGCCAGTTGAAGAAACATCCTTCAGTTCCCTTCCTGTTGCCTGAAAGGATATGGATTACATAAAATGGTAACTTCTGCCTGTGTTCAACTGGGCTTATGTTCAAACAAGCCTATTCTTTTTCATGTTCCCCTCGTGTTGCTTCCTCCTCCTCCTCTTATGGTCTTCCACCTGCTTTCTGCTCTCCCTCTTCCTCCAGCTCCCCTTGTGCTCTTCCTAATATACTGGTTGCCTCATGCTCCTATTCCTCCTCTTGTGCTCTTACTCCTTTTGTTTCCCTTGTGATTTTCTTACTGTCCTGCTCACCTTGTGCTTCTTCACTTTGTACTCTTCCTTCTCCTCATGCTCACCAAGTGCACCTCCTCCTCATGCTCCTTGTGATCCTGCTGCTCCTTCCTCCCTTCTGCTTGTGTTCCTCCTTTTGCTCTTGCACTTGTGGTTCTCCTACTTTTTATGTTTTTCTTCTCAGTAGATGGCACCACCTGTACATTTGTAAGCCATGTTTTGAAAAAAAAAAAAAACTTTTACACAGACCATTTTCCCCCCCCACCCTAATCCACTTAAAATCTATGTACAGAATTTTATCTTAATGGATAAGGTTTTGAGGCTCTAACTCCCCTAATCTAGTGACATATTTTCATTCTAACTCTCCTGACAATCTTAATTCACTTAACACAGACCTCTGGTAATGAAAGAGGCTAACGAAAAAAACACATCTCCCTCCTTCAGGATCTCCCATTAACTGCATGAAATTGTCTATAGATAGCAAATAAAAATTGAAAATGCATCATATGGCTGAACTAACCCAACCATCTTTAGCTTGTTGGATTACACTACAATGTCTGAATACAAGTGATAAACTGTAGTCAATTGCAATTAATTTTCAAGTATACTGGATCACACCACCTACTTCACCCACTGCTAAAGTTCACAAGAATCTTGAAAATTGTTCACGTATAGCTGTTTTGCTATCTTCAGCTGCTAATAAATACTGTAGCTAGATGGCACAGTTTAACTAAAGGGGTGTCATTGAAGCTTAACCCTAGTCTGCCTGAACAAGCAGACCCATTGACCAATTAATGAACCACTCCTGTGTCCCACAGGTTTCCTATGCTGTTGAGGTTATACTTCCTTTTTACTGTAGCATAGGCTGTGCCCTGTTCTTCGTTATGTGTGCTGTTTCATGTGGGTCTACAAGTATTCTAGAAGCAGCGCATGAGTTTTCTGTCACTCCACCCAACCCAAATCTAAAGTTGGTGATATAGGAAGGCTGGGTGATGTCCTGATCTAAGCATAGCTATATGAACACAATCAGCTATCATTAAGCATACCTCTGATGGGTGGATGGCCGGGGAGGGGTAGGGCTTGTAGTGTTGTGTTCTGACAGACAATTTGTTTTGCCATGCATATGAAGTGGGCATGGTAGATGTCTTTCTACTGTCAGTGTAAGAGCGTCTGGAGGAAGGATATTGTTGAAGTGGATCAGGTAATGTTTGTGTGGGAATGATTTTATGTTCCTAATTATATGCATGATATGACAGGAGTGTTAGCACACCTGTGGTAACACATAACATCCCTTGACATGAGGGGCAGGTAAATGTCTCTCATATCAAGGGGTGTGAAGTTAAGGGAGGTATAAGAAATAATGGGAAGGAGATCATAAGAACAGTGATGATTAAAAGGATAACTCAACGAGCAGGGTGAAGGAGTAGGGAATAAGGTGACATCTGGAGGATAATGAAGGAAGATTGGGGAAGATCAGGAATGGGATGGAGAGGATATTAAGGAAGAGATCAAGAGGATTCTATGATGGGAAATAGGGAAGATGGAATGATGCTACTGGCATGGTGAGAATGATGAGAGGGTGAAGCAAATAATACTAATGAAGGTGATGGAGCATATAAGGATAATGAGGTGGATACTGATAACAGAGAGGACATATAATTAGAGATTGAGGTAATTATCATAAGTGTAGGATTTTCATCAAATACTCTAGTTCTGAACTTCAGTAATACTTCTGTTCCATACGTGTTACCCACAATACTTAAACTCCACAATCATCCAGTTGTTTCATATTCACCAACTATGAACTCCTCAATCTTTTGCTCATATGTGGCATCTAACACTGAAGGGGTAAAGAAACCAAAAGTGTGTGTTTAGAACACAGTCAAAAGTTTCTCACTGTTTGCTGGGTGTAGTTAATAACGGCTCATTAACAACATGTAAGCCTTGAAAATGTTTCTCTGAAAGCTCTCTAGAGGAAGGCTTCACCTGCTCAACAATGACCATAATTTTAGTTTTATAAAAAAGCATATTGGCCTTTACAGTACTGGATGCATCATATGTGCATTCATCTGGCACATTTTTCTCACTCAGCATTCCTGTCTCTTCCAACACTCACTCTCCGACTTAAACTGTTGTGCAGATAGCAACTTTCTTCGGTGTGGGAAAGTAAACGCAATTTAAAGGCACTTTATATATATATATATATGTATATACCGTTTTGTACATTTTGAAATTTTCTAAAATTTGTATTACAACAAATAAACCATCTACAAAAAAAAAAAAATTTTGGGGGGGGGGGGGGGGGATTTATGATTCCTTAATCAGTGTAAAAGATATCTGGTTTAGTATGAAGAAAATATAATGATTAAAAACTTAAGATGGGAATGTCAACACTGACCAAAGTGTGTAATGCAATTCCATTTGATTAAAGGTGGTAGAAAGTTTTCATCACCTCAGATTACTACTAATTGAGCACTCCTTCCAGATCAGGAATATTCCAACTTTTTTTTCTTTTTAACTCACTCTCCTCCCAAGTTTTCACTATACAGTACATCAGTCACCAGCGGGTTGTAAAGTCACTGTGTGTTAGTTTATCACATATATTAATCATGAATCAAGCCAAAACATCCCTGAGTGATTGTATCTTTGCTCCCTGTGAGTGACAAATCTAGAGCAAACACCTGCAACTGTAAGAATATTTTTATTGAGACTACAACCTAAACCAAATCTTTTCGAGGAACTGGGGAGGGGGGGGTCAAAACCTGCAGAAATTATTTTTCTTAAGGATCACAACTTGAGGAGGTACACAGGGAAGGGTAGCATCTCTCCCAATGCAAACATTATTTTTAGTCTGTCAATCTCATTAAACTGGTATGCTAAGAAACAAGGCAGTATGTGTCTGCTGTCCTGTGTACTATGAAATTATAGAAATATATATATATATATATATATATATATATAATCATCATTAGAAAATGAATGAATGAATGTATATATATATAAATAATTTTATTACTCCTTTCATAGTGCAGGAGGGCTCAAGGCGTGGTCCAGGTCAGTTAAGCCATATGAGACCATCGTACTTCCCTGGCAGCATTTATAAGACAGACTAACATCCAACCACCTCCTGCAGTCAAACCATGGCACGCTTACCAAGTCTACTCCAACCTGAGATCTCAACCACCATGGGATTGTAATGTTTAATTATCTCATATTTTAGACTGCGTAATAAGGCTTGAGAGCTCTCATGATGAGGCTAGCTATAGTTGGTTACTTTACAATTATTCTTCCATATATTACTGTATT
>JAGKTI010039680.1:0-10525 GCA_018397915.1 Birgus latro | reverse complement strand
TCCCCCCCCCCTCTCTAGTGTGACCTAACTCAAGCCAAGTATATTCTCAAGAGGGGGATGGGGATCTGGTGTGTATGTGTGTGTGTGTGTGTGTGTGTGTGTGTGTAAGGATTTCTCTCCACTTCTGCCTACTGTATTTCCTTCCCTCGCTCAGAGCTTTGCTAACCTAATATTCACAGTACCCGGCAACTCTCTCTCTCTCTCTCTCTCTCTATTTTTCTCCTCCCTTCTCCCCCTCTTCTCTCCTCTCCTGTATTTTCCTCTTTTCTCCATCATTCTCTCCTTATCATGGATCTCTCTCTCTTACCCAACGAGATGAAGGAGAGGGTCAACACTGTGGTAGGAAAAACGCAAATCCTTAAAAACCCAAGGGAAATTGAACCTTAAGGCCCCTTGATCACAGTACAGGTACGTATGTATCTATGTATGTGTTTATGTATGTATGTGTGCATGTGGGGGAGGGGTGATGTCTGTAAATTCTACCATTCCAAACAGGTCCTAGAAACTTATTTAAACTGTCTGGAGATGGCAAAAATTAACTATAAATATGTCATCGGACTGAAAGACAAGTAAATACATTCTCTCTCTCTCTCTCTCTCTCTCACACACACACACACACACACACACACCTCCACTCTGTCTCGAAGTTTCTTTTTCAAATTACCAGGTCTGTCTGTCTGTCATTCCGATTATAAAATTGTGTTGCACTGTGCAGGAAACCTGGATCCTGTTATGCTTTGTGTGTGTGTGTGTGTGTGTGTGTGTGTGTGTGACAAGGATATTATCTCTTACCGATCACTTTTGTTTTATACCATACCTCCTGTCCATTTTATTCAGCCTTATAAAGACCTCATAACTGTGGTTAAAACCAACTCTCATGCAGAAAGAGAAATAAACGAACTATATGATGGAAAAAACAACAAAATCAAACATAAGGCAACAACGAAGGTAATTTTTGAATGAATAAAACCGCTAAATCAAAAAAGTATATTAGGCAACAGGTACCTGAGTCGAGTGAATAAAACCGATAAACCAAGAACTAACATACAAAATTTAGCGGTTTAAATTTTGACGTAAACCTCTAAACTGATAATGTACACTTTTGCTAATATTACGAGCATTTTCGGATAGATAAAACCGCTAAATCTCACTCCTTTGTCGTTGTGTTATTCTTGCCTGCCCTTGTTTCTCGTCCTCCTCTTCTCCTCCATTATCCTCATTTTACCTCACGTTTCTTTTCAACATGTCAGACGTATTTTCTTTCCCCTTCCAGTCTCGCTTGGTGCCTCTCTCTCTCTCTCTCTCTCTCTCTCTCTCTCTCCTATAATATAATATTTCCAGGTCTTTCATACCTTCCTCACCTCAAAGGCTTGAGTGCACACACACACACACACACACACACACACACACACATGCACACACACACACACACACACACACTCTCTCACGACCTCCCATTAGGAGTTGCAGCCGAAGTTTGAAAGAACACTGCTCCTCTCTGTCTCCTTCCACCTTTTTCCCCAAACGAAATTCTCTCTCATTCTCTCTCTCTCAATAAAGAAAAACCATTTCCCCTCCATGGTGAATGTCTGTAAAAAAAAAAAAAATTGTGTGTGTGTGTGTGTGTTTAATTAAAAATAAGAGGTAAAAAGTTACCAGAAAATTACATAATAAAACTGACAACCTATCAGTATTTCAGTATACCAGGAAGCCACAAAACTAGGTCAACTGAACATCTATATCTATCTATCTATAGCCCAACGCCCTAATCCCGCAAAGGGTGGCCGCAGACAAAACGCCTCCAAGTCGCTGTCACCCACCATTTGCCTACCCCCCCCCAGCTCGTATTATCAACTAAAAGAAATATCAATAATAAGCCCATTAATAACATCATGCCAAAACACTATTTAATAAAAATGCAGTAATAAAAAACACTGACAATACAGCTACCTGTACACATAAAAATGTACACACTTATCAAGAGATCTGCCCATACCAAAATGACAAATGCTTTAGTCACCACTACCTATATAATATACAATGACCCCACCTGTCTTCATGTCTTTACATCCAGGTTATGCGACACATTATGAAATCCAATCTATCTATAGCCCGACGCCCTAATCCCGAAAAGGGTGACCGCTGACAAAGCGCCTCCAAGTTGCTGTCACACACCATTTGCCTACCCTCCCCCCTCCCTCATATACCTCTCAACTCCATCCCTCCACCTCACCCTCGGTCTTTCCTCTCCCTCTTCCTCCTTCCACCCCACCTACATACACCCTCTTAGTCAATCTTTCATACTCCATTCTCTCCACAAGTCCAAACCACCTCAGTGTATTTCTCCTAATCTTCTCAACCACATCCACATCCACCCCACAACGTTCCTTCACTTCATTCGTCAACCTCTCCCTCCCTGTCATTCCACATGCTCCTCTCAAGTACTCATTTCCACTGCTCTCACTTGACTTGTCACCATCTAGCAAGGTCCATGCCTCGCTTCCATATGTCAGGGTAGGGATCACGATACTATCATGCAGTGACTTCTTGACTTCCATACCCACCTCCCTATTTCTCATCACTGCTTTTAGTGAACCAACAACCTTCCTTCCCTGCTGTACCCTTTCAAGTATTTCATCCCCAAAACTTCCATCCTTACTCATCACATTGCCCAGGTACTTGAGTGGACTCACATTCTCCATATGAAATCCAAACTTTCTCCAAAACTATGTGCCCGATACTCATTTCTGAACAGGGCAATAACCAATAAGTTAGCCAATGAACAGCCTAGGAGACTTATTGTCCTGGGGGGGGGGGTAGTAATTTCCAAAGTCTCTTGCTTTCATCAGGGCTATGTGGTGGTCATTAGCAGCAGAATACAATAATCGGCAGTGAAGTATCTACTTGTGTATAGAGGAACACCCTACTTTCTTTTCAAAGCCTTGCTATATGCAAGCTCAAATCATTTAAAAATATTTTTTAAGACCTGTAATAGCATTCCATGCTGTAATTTTGGATGCAGTAGCTACGAATTAATTAAAGTATCACTATGTACAGGTATAAAATCAATTTTTAAAAATGATGCTGAAAACAAAAAATGTATTCAGTCTAAATTCTACCACCAAATCATTAAAATTATGCAAAACATTATGTCCCAAATATTTATGGCAATGTACAACTGTCGTCATCATCAGGCTCTTTAGCAGCTTGAAACACCTACTAGCTAATTCTAATTCATGTTGTTCTACTTTGAACACAGAAAACCAACTCTCCTTTTACAAGGGACCTGCGCCCAAGGAGTCTGCATGAAATGATGAAAAAAACTGCTTCAACGACCACCAACTGTGCGGAAATCGTACACAAATTGCGCGGGCACCAAATGAAACCAATGTGCATGGCTGGCCAGGCAGCCCGACATCTTAAATCAACCATGCAGTGATATCACAGCTGCTATGATACTCTCACAGTCCTTTTCCTGACCAGATCAAGCACATGTAGCGGTTCTCACTGCCAAAGCTAACCTATGCAGTGACCCACATTTTCTCCTTGCCATTAAATGGTTGTGTTCCTCGTACAATAGGAGGTAGTGGCATCTTGCACTGCCCAGTGTTAAGTGTAGTGTGGAAAAATGGAATCAGGTGGGGGCAGGAAGTGTAAGCCCTTGCCATTACTGATGATGAAGAAAATGCTATGGCTCTTGGATAATGAGAAGTGTGTGTGTGCCATTGTTAAATTCTCTGATGTAGACAAATCACCAGCTTGAACTGCTAGGTGAGCTTTTCTCTCTTCTTATTGATGCTTTTAAACCTCTTCAGTGTCACTATCTTCTGTTCACTGTATCTCTAAACGGTTGCCTATGCCCTTAGGAATCGTATCTGTACTCTCAGTTGGGGTCTTTGGTGGGCAAGTGAGGGTCAGGACTTGTGGTTAGTTAAAAAATCAGCTTTTATTACGGGCAACTGAAGCCCACTACTACATAAGGACCTGCTTGCACAGTACCCCTAAATTAACATAACAGCATAAATGGGAGTCACTATTCATGCCTCCAAGTATGCCACTGACCCAGCATGAAGGACAAATTCATCAGTGAAAAACTCTACTATATGCCACAAGTAGATGTATACCCCGGTTTAACGATGTAATTGGTTAGGTAAAACCCCATCATTAGGCGGGGTATTGTATATCGGAGTACTGTTCTTTTAACATGTAATGTGGAGTGTTTACCAGCCTTGGGTTTTCCCCCAAACCAGGCCCCAAACCCACCCAAATGAGCCCAAAAACAAGTTTAAAGCCAATCTAAATGGCCTTACAGCTGTCAAGGAAGCTAACCTAAGCCTAACACCTGTAAATAACTCACTAAAACCAAGTTTAAAGCCAATCTAAATGGCCTAACAGCTGTCAAGCTAACCTAAGCCTAACACCTGTAAATAAATCACTAAAACCAACAAATAAAAACCTGAAAATCGTCGAAAAAATCAAGCTTAGTAAACTGTACCCCAAAATGACAATGTTCACCCCACCAATGTCTAAAACACATTAGTATAGGTCTAAAACAGTTTATAAATCAACCTAAACATAAAATTTTAGTCTAAAATATCATCAAAAATGGTAAAAAAGATCAAAACCCATTGCTAAACTGGGGTTTGGCCATCATTAGGTGGGGTATGGTGCTATTTCTACTAACATCATTAACCCTAGATAGGTATTGTGGGGTCTAAATTTTTTTTTTTTTTTTTTTGGGGGGGGGGTCTAAAAAAACCCAGTTTTTTTTTCCCCATCCCAGTTCCTTCCTGACTCTTGATGACCTTCAAGGAAATAGTCATGTCATTACGGAAACTGCATCCACTTTGGGGCTATTGGGGCTTTGGGGTCTGTCAGACCCACATTACCTAACTGTAACACAGTGGGGTCTGACAAACCCCACTTTACCTATAGTGTGTACTCAGTGGGGTCTGACAAACCCCACTTTACCTATAGTGTGTACTCAGTGGGGTCTGACAAACCCCACTTTACCTATAGTGTGTACTATGGTACTATGTGCGGGTCTTGTAGACCCCAGTTTACCTATACTGTGTACTGTGTTTGGGTCTTGTAGACCCCAGTTTACCTTATTTGTGTATGCTTTTTTTGTCAGTGCATAAGTTTGGGCTGACTTATGTTGGAACTCAGAGGCTGAACAAGCCACAAACACCAGCCATAATGACAAGTAAGGAATTCATTCCAAAAGGATGCAGTGCATTTCTCTATGATGATGATGCTACCTACTGTCTCATCGTCCTGACAAGAAACAAACCAAATTTGTCCACCTCCTCTCAATAATGCACATCAGTGACCCTAAGATTGAGGAAGATGGAAAGCCAGAGATCATTAAATTTTACAATAAAACAAAAGGGGCAGTTGATTCATTTGATCAGATGTGTGCCCATCATTCCTGCAGTCATAAGACAAAACGATGGCCCTTAGCCATGTTCTATGGCATGAGAAGAGGAAGGAAAAAGGAGAGAAACCACTGGAACGTCATAAATTCATGAAAAAACTCGCTGAGGATCTGATTGAACCGTGGGCAGAGGAAAGGATCTACTTACCATATTTGAAGAGGAGCACCAAGATGACAATAAGAGACATCTTCAACTTCAATATTCCACGTCAACAAGCAGTACAAGAAGCTGAAGAGAAGAGATGTGTACTATGTCCCAGGAGGAATGACAGGAAGACAAGGTTCTGGTGCCTTCACTGTCAGTGCCCAGTATGTGTTGAACACACAGCTTCAGTTTGCCAAGACCGCAACTGAATAATATTGCAGGTAAAGCATATTTTTCATAGATTACCATGTTCACAGTTGTTTGAAGTATATACAGACTGAAAATGAAGACCCTTCTGTTAAAAATAATGATTGAGGGAGGTGGTGATTGAATGTGATAAAAAAACACTAAAAAATTTTACGTGTTTTTTTTATCTCTGAACTTTTGATGATATATTCACTTGCTATGTTTCTCCTTTTGTCAACAGGAATGCTCACCATCAGTGATGTCCAGGAGACCCGCTGACTGAAGAAGATTCTTTTCATTTTTTTTCTTCCATTTTTCAATAAAATATGGTTAAAAATATGCAATTCTGATTTTAAAATTTGTTCAAAAAAGGAATGATGGCAAATGTCATTTATTTTTCCATTAAGTTACACAAATGTGATGTAAGTCCATGCCTTTGGGTGCTCTTTCAAATAAATGCAGTGAAAGTGTTTTTTGTGTATTATTTTACTTTAGGGATTGTCAGACCCCACATTACCTAAATGTGTTATCTTTCTAACATTACCTATCTAGGGTTAAGCTAGGGTATCGCATCTAGGGGTACTGTATATCAATGTATTACTGTACCAGCTAATCTGCAATGTGCAACATTAGTGACTACACTAATTCTAGAGAAAATGGTAAGAGCATTCCACAGTCTTACCCCCAGATCATTATAACAATAATTATGGTAAACCCTTGCTTTACTGTACCTCACTAGACTGGATATCGGATTAATGAACACACTTGAGGACCACTGGACTAACCATCGTACTTATCGGATCCCATTCAGTAAATGGGAAAAACCGACTTGACCCACTTCAACTCTGGGCCCACCATACATTTTTTTCATTCAGTGTATACTATCTGTTACCTGGGGCATATGATGCAGGTCACTGGATTGGTTCCCATGCACTGAGTATCTCAGAATGTAGTTGCAGTGGTAACTACATTCTGAGTCACTCAGTGCATGGGAACCAATCCCCACCTGCCAGAGCTAGCCAAGAAGAAATGCTATGACAAGGGTGTGAAAGAATGAGCCAAATTAGTGTGAAATGGGTGTAGTTTTCATTTTTAGTACTCGAATATGTTGTTATTCATTTATTTTCCATTATGTGCTTGAAATCCCACTTCAGGGGGAGACCATTGGACTTACCGGATTATCGACTATCAGATCAGGCTTCCCCCCACACTGATCCAGTAGAGAGAGGGTTTACTGCACTACTACTGCTGCCCTGCCAGGTACTATTTACCTTGTAATTTAAACAGTTCTAATGTGATATCAAAGGGAAAATTAAACACTAATTTTCCCTAATACAGTACCTTGCAACCTACTTCACCAAATGCTAATTGTCCACAGAAAGTTCAGGGGAAATTTCATTGGTGGTGTCATAACCTCTTTTAATCAAGAGCCAGCATCCGTAGTTGAGGACACTCATAAAACCAAACTAAAATTCAAGTTACCATTAGCCATTAAACTTTCTAATACAAGAAATTAAAAAAATAATTAAAAAGCGAGGTCTGCATTATTTGGCTATAGTTTATGGACTGTAACATTTTTCTTTTCTTTGAGTATGGGGCTATTGGTGCCCTTCAGCAGGGCACTCTGGATACAGCAATTAATATAAACAATATAAAACTTGCAAGGGTGTGTAAAAATACTGATGCATTTTTAAAATACTGACTTACGGTAGCTCAGTACAAGCATACAGTAGACCCTCTCTATACCGGATCAAGAGGGGGGGATGCTCGATCCGGTAAATATGATGACACCCCCATGAAGTGGGATTTCAAGCACATAATGGTACATAAATTAGTAATATAGTATATTCTAGCACTAAAAAGCAAAACTACAGTACACCAAACCCTCATTTTCTGACCGATCGTTGCTAATCAATTTGTTGTTTCAACATTTATAAATCTATATCCTTTTTCGTTGTTCGACATGGTTATCCCTGCCATTTCGAAAATTCAAACCATGCACCACCAGGCAGACCGGCAGAGCTGCCTGTTTCCTGGGGTCTGCCCTGCTGATCAGTTGCCTCTTCATCCGTCTGCATTTCTTTTTGGCCTCGTGGAATACTATATCACCACCATGGCTCCACCCAAGACCCCTACTAGTACCCCTGTCAAGAGCGGTCGTGTGTTCACCAACCTGAGTGAGTGTTTCGCTACTGTATGATCAGATGACGATCAGGGTTGCCGGATCTAAACTCATCTTCATTACCAAACTCCTCAATTTGCATTATCAAATTTAACTTTTCATTACCAAATTCTTAAAGCATGCATTTCTTCTTCACTAATTATATATACACATGGAAATAAGCATCACCATCATCATCATCATCCAGACCTCCTTTCCCATCCTTGGGAAGGGTGAGGAATATTAATGTCCAGACAGCCCAAATTTGCCCAATCCAATGGGCCACGCTTCCATTCACTCATCATTCAAGCCCCAGAATCCTGGCTCTATCGGATATGCCAAAAACATTCACCACGTTCTGTAGCTTCACATGAACGTATCCGATAGAGTCAATCTGGACACTGCCACGTTAAAAAGGGGCGCCAAATCCCCGGTCATGCACTTCTTCTCACAACAAGCATCCAGCCAGCTCGATCTCTTGTCAGTTCCCTAGCCTCACCGACTTTCAAACCTCTCTTCATCACACACTCATCCACCATATCTCTCCACCTTCTCCTTGGCCTACCTCACCTCCTCCCTCCTTCAAATTCGCTCAGATATACCTTTTTCACCATTCTATTGATATCCATTCTCTCCACATGACCATACCATCTCAGTACATTCTCACTGATTCTCGTGTCCACAGACTTCCTCACTCCACATCTTTCACGAATCACATTATTTCGTATCCCATCCACCCCCTTTACTCCACATACATTCCTCGGTAGCCCGATCTCCACTGCTCTTACTCTTGACTTTCACTTTCATGCCACACCATAGTCTCACATCCATACATTAAAGTTGGTACTAACACTCCATGTAAGCATCATGGAGCTGCAACACTCAAGCCTCTGTTTCTTATCAAGGCCTTCATTGCACCAGCTACTTTTGTTCCTTGTGTCACTCTACTTTCCACTTCTTTTGCACATTTCCCTCTCTTTTCTTTCACTGTACCCAGGTATTTGAACCCTCTCACCAAATCCAGTCTCTCTCCATTCACTGTAACATTGCACTAGGAGTCACCTTCTCTCTCAATAGCAAACAATTTACTCTTTTCTACATTTACCCTCAAGACATGACACTCACAGACATCAGCAAAACTCTGCACTTGCCTTCCAAGTTCTTGTCCGGTATCTGCACGTAGTACTGCATCATCAGCACATAATAAATTTGAGATACTCCATCCATCACCATTCATTACCAACACCATTCCCCTCTCCATTACACATGTTTTTACTTCACTCACCACCCCATCCATATATATATATAGAACAACCATGGGGGCATCACATAACCTTGTTGAACGCCCACACCAATTGTGAACCATTCACTTTAGATGCCCATTAACCCTTACATATGCTTCACTACCATCATGAAAACTCTCGATGGCACCTAGCAGCTTACCATCTACATCGTACATGCCCAAAACTTTCCACAATCCTTCTCTGCCCACTTTGTCATATGCTTTTTCCAGATCCTCAAATACCATATACACCTTATGGCCCATCTCACAAGCCTTCTCAGCTATCTGTCTCACTGCAAATACCTGATTCACACATCCTCTGCCACTCCTAAAGCCACCCTGTTCACCACTCACTAGGACTTCTAATAATTAGCAGAATGTTGATCATTTTCACACTATGTAGGCTAGAATATTAATCAAAGATCTTCATACATGTGAAAAATCCATTTGGAAATAGATCATGCTGATTCATTACCAAATTGGCCCACATTTGGTAATGAAAAATAACAAATGGCAACCCTGGTGAAGACTGCGCCAATGATTAACAAACGCTCTTAATGCACGATACTGCTTTGGTGCCAGTTTTACGGTATATGTGCACATCTTAGTTTGCACTTGGTTAGGCAGGTTATAGTCACTGAGGGGTCCTGGGGGTGAAGCCCCCCAGTTAGGTTTCTGCACTTCCAGTTTGACTTCCACTACTATTTATGGTATTAAACTGAATACATTTGAGTTTGTCGGGTGTGATGACATCATGTCCAGTCGACAGGATCATCTATAAACATACTATCGAAGGCATTCCGATGGCTTTCTTTAATATCGCTAAGTATATTTCGTTTGTTCTCCAATATTTTAATTGAAAATCAAATGTCAATCATTTGGGACGTATGTAGTACTAAAATAATTTTCCTTGAGTACGTACCATAGGTATATAAGAAAACCCCTCAAATTCCTGTCACTTTCGTTCATATATACCAGTATTTTCTCCGTCTTTACTGAATATTTTTTGAGTGATGAAGATGGTCAGGAACCTAACCCCCCTATTTCTTAACTTATAGGAAAAATCGGTTTGTTATTCAGCCAACTTGTTATTCAACCACTTTTTATGGAACACATCTCTGCTGAATAGTGGGGGTTAGGTGTATACTCATTTCACACTAACTTGGACCATAATTTTGCAATCTTGTCAAAGCACTTCTTGGCTAGACCTAGTGGGTGGGCAAGACCACAGCCAGCATTGGTAACTGCGTTCTGAGTCATCTTGCATGCAGGAAACGATTCGGTAGGCCTGCGTCTTACACCCCATACAACAGA
>JAGKTI010039679.1:0-10525 GCA_018397915.1 Birgus latro | reverse complement strand
ACCAAGCAACCAGCGCCACTCCAGCTCCCCCAGGCACTTTCATCTGGGGGCAGCAGCGACGCCCTCCTGCACCAAACCCACCAGCCCTCAATATCCAGGACTTTCCTCCCTTGCCCTCGGCTCTCATTGTCGGCCAGACCACCGCAGAGGTCCACTGCTCACCGCCGCCCGACCGGCCACCACCACCCACCTCAGCGTTCAGTCAGCCGCCGAATGTCACGCCACCGTCATCCAGCACTATGTCCAGCCCACCCACCACTCCTGCTCCATCAGTCCTCACTTTTATGCCAGAGATCAGAGACATATGTTCGCAGATTACGGTGGCCCTTGCCAAAGCCGCCTCCCTAAAACTGGGCATTACCTTGAAGGTGGCCTCGATTGCCTCTGCCGCAAATCATATTGTCGATCAAATGATCGACAAGAAATTGCAAGATCTCGGTGAACATCCTGCCCCTCGCCTCCCGGATCGCTCTACAGGGGGACCACGAACTCCCCCACGCAGACCAGCGCGCTCTTTCAAGCGTGCCAAGCCCTGGACCTACACCGCCCTACCTGCCGCTCCGCTGCTGACTCAACCTCACCCCCTTCAGGGGCAAGTGCCTGCACCCTCAGTGGCACCACCAACAGACATGGCCCCACCTCAGATGCAGGAGGAAGATCGTCTCTGTCTGTCTCCAGACGGCAGGACGACTCCTCCCTCAGACTTCTCCAGTGGAACTGTCTAGGAGCACGGCATAAGCTCCCACTTTTGCAGGAAGCGGCAGTTAGGGACCGCCCTCATGTAATACTACTGCAGGAGACCCTGCTCCCAGACAGTTCCACTTTTCGTCTCTCGGGTTACACCACCCATCTCCTCCCATTTATTTGTGGCGTTACACGGGGGTGTGCCGTTCTGGTTCAGGACCACATTGCGTGTACGGATTGTGAGCCCCCTCCTTTCTGTGGACCCGATGTGGAAGTTCAGAGCGTGGTTCTCCACCTGGCGACGTCATCCTTGACGGTATATAATGTATACCGAAGTCACAGGGGCCTCTTGGAAATGGGAGACTTGTTCTCCCAGGCTGCCAAGGGTGATATGTACGTCGGGGGTGACTTCAATGCCCACCACTCCCTTCTCTCATCGCCTCTTCCGTCCAATGAAGCAGGCCGGCACGTCTCTTTGGTACTGGAGGAGATGGATGGTGTATCCCAGTTGAACGATCCTGGGGTTGCCACACACATAGGTGGGGGCCGTCTTGATTTGTCTTTTGTGTCGTCCCCCATGGCGGGCTCAACGACCTGGTTGCTCCACCCCCATCTCACTAGCGACCACTTCGCAGTTGACATCACCCTACCAATGGCTCCACTTCCACCTCCCCCTCTCCCTCCACCTAGGTGGGATCTCCGCAGGGCTGACTGGTCGGCTTTTCCCCACGCATTAGCTGTGGTCTTTGAGGCGCTCCTCCTGCCCCGGATCTCGAGAGTCGAGCGGATCAAGTAGCCAAAGCTTTTTCCCGGGCGGCCTCTCTCACTATTCCGCTGCAACGACGGTCCACGCAATGCTATCGAGATGGCTGGATTTACTGCAGCAGGGTCAAGGAATTAAATTGCAGGCGTAATGTGGCACGCAGGCAGTACCGGTGGCGCCGAACATCCCCGCACCATCAATACCTGGCCGCTGTCACACGCCATGTGACATTGGAAAAGCGCCGCCTTAAGGAGGAGGCTTGGATTAGATGGTGTCGTACCTTGGATTCTCACTCCACACTCTGTGAGATGTGGAGGCAGATCCGGTCTATCTCTGATCCTCGCCCTCCTCGCCCACCATCACACCCTGACCCTGATGCTGAAGCCAGCCATCTCGCACAGCATTTCGCGGACCGTTCTGCATCCCACAATCTCCCGCGCTCCGTCCGAGCCATACAGGAGCAGTTGTTGGTTCCTCGTGTTGCTGCCGTACAGGCTGCCTGTGTCAGACCTGATCCCGTTGACTATCCCATCACCAGCGGGGAGTTTCGTAAGGCGCTGCAAAACAGGACCGACTCTGCACCTGGGCTCGACGGGCTCACCTACTCCCTTGTGTCCAATGGTGGAGCTTGTGTTAGTGAAAGACTTCTTGATCTGTTCAATCTCTCGTGGTCCGAAGCCGGTTGCCGAGGTCGTGGAAGACAGCTGTCATCCACCCGATTCCTAAACCTTGTGATCCTGGCGCCATGCGCCCTATCTCGCTGCTTAGCTGCATGGCTAAGACGGCGGAAAGGGTTGTGCGTGCTCACCTTGCCTGGCGTCTGGGACCGTTGCACCCAAGAACCTTTGCATACCATCCTGGCAGGAGTGTTTCTCACCGCCTTGCATCTTTCCTTGGGGAGCTTCGAGTTGGACGGGGGATGGCTGTCTTCCTCGATCTCGAGAAGGCCTTCGAACTGGCAAGCCCTCTTGCTATCCAGGCCGCCCTTGTGGACCGGGGAGTTGGGGGTCGTCTCCTATCATGGGTGGGGGATTTCTTTCACTAGCAGATGGCGGGGGTACGATTTCAGGGGCAGCTCTCCCCATTTTATCACCACCATAATGGCACCCACCAGGGGAGTGTTCTCAGCCCCTTGCTCTTCAACGTACTGGTGGAAGGGCTCCTATCGGTGGACTATGGCCCTGGGGTGACATTGCTCGTCTATGCAGATGACTTGGCACTTGTCTTCTCGAAGGGGGACTGTTTTGCCCAAGTGCCAGTTGCCCTCTCTCGGCTGCATGACAAGTGCAGCGAATTTGGGCTAAAAGTAAACCTCGGGAAAACTAAGTGCTTACCTTTTGGTCTTCGTCCTCCAGATCGTCCGCTCTTGCTGGGTGGTCAGTGCATTGACAGTGTTACACTCCATCGTTACCTGGGAGTTTATTTTAACCGAAATCTGACTTTCAGCAAACACGTAAAGTACCTGCGAGAGCGGGCTGCGACCCGCACCTCCGCTCTCTTTCACGCCGTAGTCTAGGGGCATCTTATGCTGTCTTACGCACCTTCTACGTACATGCCATTAGATCTCTCATCGATTATTGTGCTATATGCCTCACAGATCTTGCCCCACACGTTTCTCAGTCTTTGGAGGTGCTCCAGAATGATGCACTCCGCATTATGCTCCATGCACCAAGGTGGACTAGGCTGGCTAACCTGCGCCTAGAAAGTGGGTTTACATCACTTGCCCACAGAATTGCTTTGCGTGCAACAGCTGAAACGCTACGGCTAGTACATCACCATCCACACTTACCAGTCTCAGTATTACTGCGGCGTCTAGCAAGCCGGCCTCCTGACCTGCTCCCTCATCGTGATTGGGCTCGGGCCACATCGGCTCAACTTCATGACTTGGGTGTGGCATCAGAGGTGTGCAGCGATCCTGAGCTAGATTGTACGGGTTACTCACCTCCCTCCCCCTGGTCGCCTCCTCCTTTCACCGTCATTTATCCATTGATGTCCGAGCCTCGTCAAACCATTCCAGCCGTCCTCCGGCAGGAGAGTTTGAGTAGAATTTCCTCGCTATCAACTCCACAGCTTCAGCAGTCTACTACACAGACGGCTCAGTCTCGTCTGATGGCTCAGCAGGGGCGGCATTTGTTTCTGGACTATACACAGAGTCCTGGCACATCACCACGGAGGTCTCAGCCTTTCAGGCAGAGCTGGTGGCTCTTCTCGGTACCGTGTGCCATGCCTATACATACCGACATCAGCGAGTTGTTTTGCAGACTGATTCTCTTTCCTCCCTTCAGTGCCTGGACTCTCTGTCTCTCTCTCGCATCCCACCGGTTCTTACTCACCACCATTTATACTGTTTCGTCCCACATCATACAACGGGGTGGCTCAGTGACTTTTAACTGGGTCCCTGGTCAGGTTGGACTATGGGGAAATGAGCTGGCGGATACTACTGCACGTGCAGCCAGCACTCTACCTACAGTCACTTTTCCACTCAAATCTTGTCCAGCCCAAGTCCTCTCAGGGGTGGCTACCACCCTCTCAAGACATACTAGGGAAGACTATCATTTATGTACTGCTGACGGCTTGCGCTCGGCCGCCTGGTATATGGCGGCCACGTCATATACTCCTCTGTCTCTACCGACTGGCCTACCTAACTACATTGTAGTTCGCATCCGGCATCTGCGTCTAGGCTTCCTATGTTATAGCCAGGTCACCGGATCAGATCCTGAACCACGCCCTCATTGCTATGCACGGTCCGCCGAACCACTATCTCATTACTTGCTCGCTCGACTGCCCGGTAACCGCCCCACTACGAACGAGGATTGACGGAGACTTTCCTCGTACTGGTGATGATATTCTAGATGCTGCTCGGGTTGTTAGCAGTGCACCCTTCAAGAAACTTCTATACATAGTGAGGTATTATCCTCCACCTCGATAACTGACTTCCATTTCCTCTAGAATTATCCAAGGGATTTTTTTTTTTCGCTCATTGTCTTTCTTACTCAGCTTATCACTGACGGGCTCTCAGTTTGCCCGTGAACCACCAGGTGTGGGCAAATAATTACAACAAACAAAGGGGGTTGAGGACTTCCAGCGCTTGGCCAGGCCAGTTGGCACTATGCCTGTCGACTCTGAGATCCCTTCTGCCTCTGCTATTGCCTTCGACCCGTTGAGGGGGGCATCCAGCAGTAGTTCCAGGCCGTCGGGAGCCACGAAGATCATTGGCACCATGGTTTGGTACAATGTGAAATCTGGGTAGGGATTCATCAAGCGTCGGGACTCTGGTGCTGATGTTTTCGTGCACAGACTCGGGATCGATGCCCCGAATCCATGGCACTTTCGGCGCTCTCTCGGTGAGGGTGAGACGGTGGAGTTTAGTCTCCATCAGTCACCTAAGGGTCCTGAGGCTAGGGATGTCGCTGGGGTGGGAGGTGTTGCTGTGCAGGGCTCTGCTTATGCACGGTGGCGCTCCGCGGCCCAGAGACGCCGGCCTTCGGGTCCTGGGTGTTCTGAGGAGATAAGCACCATCGTTGCGATGTGTGTTGCAACAGCACAAGCTTTTTGTGGGGGTGACAAGGCTGCTTTGCGTGTTCTCCTCCCTCAAATTTTTGAGGAGAACGGGTTTCCGTGCCTTGCCATCCCTCGAAGCTTTGCTGGCAATGCACGTCCCACCCCCCAGCAGCAGCATCGTCCCCGTGGCCACAGTCTCAGGCGCAGCCGCAGTCACGGCCTCCTCCACCTCGGCCTCGCATTACACCGCGAAAACGTCTGCGACTGGATGGCCCTCTCAACAGGGCAACTGGCTCCTCGTTTTCTGACCCGGCACCGACCACGGACATCGATATGGACACTATTACATTACGATCGTCGCTGAGGTCCAACCGCCGCCGTCAGCAGCTGAGGGGGAACTGGCTGCCTCTCCGCCTCCGTCTGATCATCGAGGCGTTGAGGACCCTTCCCCCCAGGTTCCTCTACCTCCTGCTGAGTGTGTGGGCCTCTCGACAATAGCTGCTTCACCTTCAGCTTCTCCCTCTCTTTCGCAGGCTGCCCTTGTGCTTCCATCTGCTGGGCCCCAGTCTGCCTCGCCCACACCACCTACACCTGCCTCTTCAGCACTCGACTCGGCGGTTTCCGAGATCTTAGTGGCCGAGTTCGAGCGTACTTTCTCGGAGGTATTAGAGAAGGCCATAGAGAAGAAGATGGGCTGTCCATCCAGCCTTCGGGACTCGGGAGACTTGCCAATTTACGAAGACCTAGATCATGATTCGGAATACACAGACATCTCAGATTCTGATGATCAGGCTTAAGTCTCCCCTGCTTACCCTTCGATCTTCAATTCTTCTCTTCCGGGGGTTTGCGCCGTCTGCCCTTCTCCTGTCTTGTCTACGCTGCTCCTGTATTCCGTTCTCTCTCTTCACCCCACTTTTTTTTTTCCCTGCTGTTGTCTTATTTTTCTCTGCATTTTCTCTAACGGGCTCTTTGTTTGCCCGTGTCCCCACAACTTGGGGCAAATATTTACAACAACAGCAACAACAGGGGGTTGAGCACTCCCAGCTTAGCTCTCGCCGTGAGCAGACCTTTGGCCAGTCTCTCTTGAGCTCTGGACTCTGTCTCATTTACTGAGATTTATTTTCGGGAGTTTTTCCAGCTTTTGCCTTTGCTGGACTTTACCTCATTCACTGAGTGTCATTTTCTGTTCTTTTCTCGTTTTTTGGCGAGACTCTGTCCCTGACAGATAGACCATGCTGATTGTTGTGTGTGTTTGTGTGTGTGATTGTGTGTATTTTTTTTTCCCCTGGCTTGCCGTTAGTGTCTCTCTGCATGGTACGAAGCCGAACCCTGAAGGGGTGCCATTAGGGCATTTCCATGAGGGGGGGCCATTAGGGCCTGGTTATAGGAAGCACAGAGAGCGGCTCTGATAGACTAGGGAAGACCCGTAAGGGGCAGTGGCGGGGCCTGCCACGTCGCCCTTTAGAGGGCGGGGAGCATAGGTAGCCCGTCACTGTAGGGACCTGCCGGATTTTTTTTTTTTTTTTGAGTGACGTCTGATTCTGTTTTGTCTGTCTGTATGTCCATCAGGGATATGAAGAGGTCTCAGATCCCCAAGCCCACGGGGCCAGCCCATCAATCCCCTTCTGTCCAGAGGACGTCTCGACCTGATGCCACACCAGGCGCGAAGCGGGAGAGGCATCTTTCAGATGCCAGCTCCCAATCATCGACGTCTGGCGACGCCTCTGCCTCCCTTCGTTCGCCTCGGTCTAAGGGGATTATTCCTTACACACGGGCTGTTGCCTCAGTCCCCCTCTCTACTTTGGCACGTGCAGCCAAGGTTGCACGTGTTCATGAGGCGATGGAGGAAGTCAGTTCAGCTCATCTTCTCCCCTCCTCTACCAAAAAAGGAGAGACGGTAGCTCAATCGGTAGAGAGTTGGCTTGCAGTCCCGTGGGACCCAGGTTCAAATCCTCGCTGGTGCAGAGAACAGTTTAAGGATTTGAATTTCATTAAAATCAGGCTTTACTGATCTACCAGAAGATCAGCCGACATGTCGTAAAAATAACCCCGCTAATACCAATACACCAGTCCTGTATGAGACAGCCCTAGCATGTATTCAATATGGACGGTGGGTGTTAAGTGCCGAAGTGGTGACATGTACAGGTGTATGGTATGCTGGGCCATGATAGCAGGCCGTAAAGCCTATACCCAGAGTCGGACACATAAAAAAAAAAAAAAAGACCTCTTATGCCACACATAGTGATGCCTCTACTGCTAGGAGCTCACGCCGTCTGGCAGCTACCACTGCCAAGCCATCTCCTGCTGCTGCTTTGACCAAGCGAAATGGAGCCAGCACTACAAAGGCACCCGTGGCAGCTCATTCTCCTGCTGGAGTTGCCCCCTCTGCCACGCCTGTTGCCACTCCTGACGCTGATGGCTTCATCACTGTGGTGGGAAAAAAAAAACAGCGAGCTCCACAGGGAAACGCCCCTCGTCCTGCATCCAGGCCCTTGACGCTACAGCGGCCTCCCTCTGCTACTCGCCCCTCTGTCTCAGTCGCGCCTCCTCCACCTCCTCGCTCGTCCTACTCGGCCTTTCGCGTTCCTCTCCAGGCGGGATACGACACAAGCTACGATGCGGTAGCGGCTCTGGGACACCATCTGCCAGGCCTCGCAGCCATAAACCGCCTTGGACGCAACAACAGCTGTGTGCTGATATCCACCGAGAAGGAGTCGTACCTACGGCTAAAGGCAGTGGCGGAGGAGGACGCACCAATAGTCAAGCTCGTGGAGCTCGAGCAAGGTGCCCTAACTTCAAAGGCAATCGTCATGGGATATCCTCGGCGCATGCCTGTGGATATTCTTCTACGGCACCCTCTTGTGGAAACAGCAGAGGGCTGTCAAAATCAGCGGACAAGGGAGGAAACACTGCAGGTCTGTGTGACCCTGCGGGGTTCTCTGGTGCCGTCCTTCGACCTGGGCAATTGGGAAACCTTCCATCTACGCCCCTACACGCCAGAACCGATACGCTGCTACCGGTGCCACCGATATGGACACCATCGCGCCACCTGCAATCGCCCTGTCATCTGCGGTACGTGCAGTGGCGCGCACGACACGGAACAGTGCCTGCAGCGGTTCAAGGCCAGGGAACCAATTGCCGCCAAGTGCCCCAATTGCTCAGGGCGACACCACGCTTGGCACCGCAGTTGTCCTGCGAGGGTTCAGCGAGTGAACCAGGGTCGGGAGAGACAGATTGCTTTTGTGCAGGAGCACCAAGCAACAAGCGCCACTCCAGCTCCCCCAGGCACTTTCATCTGGGGACAGCAGCGCCGCCCATCTGCACCAAACCCACCAGCCCTCAATATCCAGGACTTTCCTCCCTTGCCCTCGGCTCTCATTGTCGGCCAGACCACCGCAGAGGTCCACTGCTCACCGCTGCCCGACCGGCCACCACCACCCACCTCAGCATTCAGTCAGCCGCCGAATGTCACACCACCACCATCCAGCACTATGCCCAGCCCACCCACCACTCCTGCTCCACCAGTCCTCACTTTTACACCAGAGGATATCAGAGACATATGCTCGCAGATTGCAGTGGCCCTTGCCAGAGCCGCCTCCCTAAAACTGGCATTACCTTGAAGGCGGCCTCGATTGCCTCTGCTGCAAATCATATTGTCGATCAAATGATCGACAAGAAACTGCAAGATCTCGGCGAACATCCTGCTCCTCGCCTCCCGGCTCGCTCTACAGGGGGACCACGAACTCCCCCACGCAGACCAGCGCGCTCTTTCAAGCGTGCCAAGCCCAAGACCTACACCGCCCTACCTGCCGCTCCACTGCGAACTCGACCTCACCCCCTTCAGGGGCAAGTGCCTGCACCCTCAGTGGCACCATCAACAGACATGGCCCCACCTCAGATGCAGGAGAAAGATCGCCTCTGTCTGTCTCCAGACGGCAGGACTCCTCCTCCCTCAGACTTCTCCAGTGGAACTGTCTAGGAGCACGGCATAAGCTCCCACTTTTGCAGGAGGAAGCCGTTAGGGACCGCCTTCATGAAATACTACTGCAGGAGACCCTGCTCCCAGACAGTTCCACTTTTCGTCTTTCGGGTTACACCACCCATCTCCTCCCATTTGTTCGTGCCGTTACACGGGGGTGTGCCGTTTTGGTTCAGGACCACATTGCGTGTACGGATTGTGAGCCCCCTCCTTTTTGTGGACCCGATGTGGAGGTTCAGGGTGTGGTTCTCCACCTGGCAGCATCATCCTTGACGGTATATAATGTATACCGAAGTCACAGGGGCCTCTTGGAAATAGGAGACTTGTTCTCCCAGGCTGCCAAGGGTGCTGTGTACGTCCGGGGTGACTTTAATGCCCACCACGCCCTTCCCTCATCGTCTGTTCCGTCCAATGAAGCAGGCCGGCACATCTCTTTGGTACTGGAGGAGATGGATGGTGTATCCCTGTTGAACAATCCTTGGGTTGCCACACATATAGGTGGGGGCCGTCTTGATTTGTCTTTTGTGTTGCCCCCCCTGACGGGTTCAGCGACCTGGTCGCTCCACCCGCATCTCACTAGCGACCACTTCTCTGTTGAGGTCACCCTACCAATGGCTTCATTTCCACCTCCCCCTCTCCCTCTGCCTAGGTGGGATCTCCGCAGGGCTGACTGGTCGGCTTTTGCCCACGCATTAGCTGTGGTCTTTGAGGCGTCTCCTCCTGCCCCGGATCTCGAGAGTCGAGCGGATCAAGTAGCCAAAGCTTTTTCCCAGGCAGCCTCTCTCGCGATTCTGCTGCAACGACGGTCCACCGGATGCTATCAAGATGGCTGGATTTACTGCCGCAGAATCAGGGAATTAAATAGCAGGCATAATGCGGCATGCAGGCAGTACCGGCAGTGCCGAACATCTCCCCACCGTCAATACCTGGCTGCTCTCACTCACCATGTGACGTTGGAAAAGTGCCGCCTTAAGGAGGAGGCGTGGATTAGATGGTGTCGTACCTTGGATTCTCACTCCACACTCAGTGAGATGTGGAGGCGGATCCGGACTATCTCTGATCCTCGCCCTCCTCGCCCACCGTCACACCCTGACCCTGCTGCTGAAGCCAGCCGTCTCGCACAGCATTTCGTGGACCGTTCTGCATCCCACAATCTCCCGCGCTCCATCCGAGCCATACAGGAGCGGTTGTTGGTTCCTCGTGTTGTTGCCGTACTGGCTGCCTGTGCCAGACCTGATCCCGCTGACTATCCCATCACCAGCGGGGAGTTTCGTAAGGCGCTGCAAAACAGGACCGACTCTGCACCTGGGCTCGACGGGCTCACCTACTCACTTTTGTCCAATGCTGGAGATTGTGGAAGCGAGAGACTTCTTGATCTGTTCAACCTCTCGTGGTCCGAGGGCCGTTTGCCGAGGTCGTGGAAGACAGCTGTCATCCACCCGATTCCTAAACCTCGTGATCCTGGCGCCATGCGCCCTATCTCGCTGCTTAGCTGCGTGGCTAAGATGGTGGAAAGGGTTGTGTGTGCTAGCCTTGCCTGGCGTCTGGGATCGTTGCACCCAAGGACCTTTGCATACCATCCTGGCAGGAGTGCTTCT
>JAGKTI010039678.1:0-10525 GCA_018397915.1 Birgus latro | reverse complement strand
AGTTCTGATCCCATCTGGACCTAACTTGGTGAAGGGTTTGGAGTAAAATATGAATGAAATAAGTTGATTTTGCAAGCAGTCAGTGTAACATCGTGGTCACAAAGCAATATCAAACGCTAAGTTCATTAATCTTTATTTGAGCACGGATGCTGTACTCGATGAGTGATTCTTCTTCTTTCGTCTCATCTTCTTTAGTCCTTTTCCTTTCATTGTCTCAGTGGTCTCATTCCGTCTCTCATCCTGTCTCTATAACTCACTGTGGCCTCCCTTTCCCTTTCCCTCCCAGTCGCTGTTCCTCTCTCTCCTTATCGATCTTTCCCGCCCTTTGTCTCTCCCGTTTTCTCTCTCCTCACCCTGTCTCTCCCTGCCTTTACTCCGTCCCGCTTTCCCGTCTCCCTGCCACTGCTTCTTCCTTTCTTTTCGCTACTTAGCTTTTCATTCTTTTCCCGCATTCTCTCTCTCTCTCTCTCTCTCTCTCTCTCTCTCTCTCTCTCTCTCTCTCTCTCTCTCTCTCTCTCTCTCTCTCTCTCTCTCACACACACACACACACACACACTCACACACACACACACACACACACACACCCACACACACACCCATTCACTCACTTACTTCCTCACACTCACTCACTCACATTAACTCACTTCTCACACTCACCCACTCACATTCACTCACTCACACACTCACTTACAATATATTCACTCATTCACTCTATTGCTCAAACTCACATTCAAGCACTCACTCACTCACTCTTACTCTCACTCACTCACATTCACTCATTTACTCACTCACATCTACCCACTCACGCTCATTCACTCACTCACGCTCACTCATGCGCAGACACACACTCAGTCGCACACTCACTCACTCATTCACACTCATTCGCTCACACACTCACTCACTCACACTTACTCGCTAACTCACTCATTCACTCACTCACACTCACCAACTGAAATTCACTCACTAACTCATTCACACTCATTCACTCACACTCACTCACTCACTCACTCACACACACACACACACACACACACACACACATTCGTCAAAAGCGACCATGCAGTATTAAACTTCAACTTCAGGATTTCATATGACATAGTAAACAGTAATGAAAGTTACAAAAAGAGACTTAACTTAANCTCACACTCACTCACTCACTCACTCACACACACACACACACACACACACACACACACACATTCGGCAAAAGCGACCATGCAGCTATTAAACTGCAACTTCAGGATTGCTTATGACATAGTAAACAGTAATGAAAGTTACAAAAAGAGACTTAACTTAAAAGGGCAATTATCATGACCTAAAGAAATACTTCTTAGAAATAGATTGGGAAAAAGAACTTAGAGGACAAGACTTAAATATTATATATAGAAAATTCTGTGAACTTTATGAAATAGGGGTCCAAAATTACATCCCTCAGTACAAAGAAACATAAATGAAAATAAACAAATGGTTTAATAAGAATGTAAATAATCAAAAGAAAAATGAGACTTGTTGTGGAATAGATAAAGAAAACACAATAGTGAGAGGGCATATAACAACCACGCACAGGCAAGAAATGAATACACAAGAATTAGGAGAGAAGCCCAAAAACAGTTTGAGGAGGACATCATAAACAAAAGTAGTGATCAACCGAAGCTATTTTACAGCTACATCCGAAGCAAAACCAAAGTAAATGATAAAATACAATCTATTACGGATGAATGGATCTTATATACACAAGAGAAAGATATTTGTGAAGTACTAAATAAGAACTTCTAATCAGTTTTCACAGAAGAAAATAATTTTGAGAAAGATGATATGGAACATGCTTGCCCAAACATATTACCAGATATAAAATATCAGAAAAAGAAATACAGGATGAGTTACGTAAATTAGACAAAGGAAAAGCAAATGGTCCAGACGAAATTTTATGTTGGGTTCTACATGAATGTGCAAAGGAGTTAAGTAGACCATTATCATAATATTCAAAGAATCCTTGGGTCAAGGTAAACTACCAGATATTTGGAAGAAAGTAAACATTGCCCCCTTATTCAAGAATCGGAATAGACAAAATCCACTCAACTACCGACCAGTATCACTAACCAGTGTTGTGAGTAAGATGCTGGAAAAGCTAGTAAGAAAAGTTTGGGTAAACCATCTAGAACACAATATGATAACAGAAAAGCAGTTTGGTTTCAGAAAGGGAAAATCATGTGTTACTAATTTATTAAGCTACTATGACAGAGTTGCAGAAACATTACAGAAAAGAGAAGGATGGGTGGACAGTATCTATCTAGATTTCAAGAAAGCATTTGACAGAGTACCGCATCAAAGACTCTTATGGAAACTGTACAATCAAGGAGGAATCCGAGGCAAACTGTACTATTGGATGCAAGACTTTCTCAGAAAAAGGGAAATGAGAACAGTGCTAAGGTGTAATTACTCACCATGGAGGGAAGTGACTAGTGGAGTTCCACAGGGCTCATTTCTGGCACCAATTATGTTTTTAGTGTATATAAATGACAGATAATAATATTGGAAATGATAGCTATATGAATATGTTTGCTGATGATACAAAAATACAAAGGAGAATTAGTAACATAGACCCTTGTAAAGAGCTACAAGACGAATCAAATAAACTTCATGAATGGAGTAATACATGGCAAATGGAATTCAGTGTGGACAAGTGTCATGTAATCAAGTTTGGTAAGCGCGGGAAAAGACCAGATTGGGATTATACATTAGGAAACAAAACCCTACACACATCAGAAAGAGAGAAGGACTTAGGTGTGATTATCAATAACAGCCTAACTCCGGCAGACCACATAAATGAAAAGGTACGGAACATGTATACACTGCCTGCAGATAAAAGAATAGCATTCACATACATTAACGAAGACATGCTGAGGAAGATATTAACATCTTTCATCAGGCCAACTGGAATCCTCACCTCAAGAAACACTTAGATAAGATTGAAAAAGTTCAAAGGGCTGCTAGAAGGTGGGTACCAAACTTAAGGGATCTAAGCTATGAAGAAAGATTGGAAAAATTGAATCTGCCAACACTATAGGATAGAAGAAAAAAGGAGACATGATTGTGCTATATAAATGCATATCGGGAAAAGAGAAAATAGACATAAATTAATATATAACCTATGTGGAAGTATCAACAAAAGGACACTGCAAAAAAACTGCATAAAAAGAGAGCGCACATGACTCTTATAAATTATAGTTAACTGCTCATCAGTGAAGAAGTTACGGACTTTGTATAAAAATCCAAGTTTCTTTGAGGCGGTTTTAGCAAGTGATCTGACATGAGAGGTCCAACTGAGGGCATTGTTAAGTGAGATGCCGAATATTTCACCACTTTTGGAGGCGGGAATATTAGTAGCATTGAAGGTAAAATATGAATCTGGTAATATCTGTCTATTAGTAAATTGTATATATTTGGTTTTAATACCATTAAATGAGACAAAGTTTTGTCCCTATTCACTGATCATAGATCATTCTTAATTTATGGAGATGGCAGTGCTTAGTTGAGAATTGGAGATATCAGACTTTGTAAATGGGTGCCTGAGTGAGAATGAACTATGAAGAGTTGAGTCATCTGAATATAAATGTATGGGATTGTGGGTGACAAATAAGAGATCACTAATATGAACCAGGAACAGGGTTGGCAGGAGAACTGATCCCTGTTGCACGCTGGCATTAACTGAGTGGAAATCGGAATATACATCATCTACTTTTATTCTTATTTTCCTGTTGCTGAGATGTGAAGCAAGCAGAGGAACAAAAGATGTTTGTCCAAGGGGGTTTGGACAGCAGGGAACGATGCCACACTCTGTCGAAAGCCTTAGAAATATCAAGGTCTACTGCGTGAGTTTCTCCATATAGGTCGATTGACTGATGGATGGTATGAGTCAGGTGAATGAGTATGTCAATGGTGGATCTTTCGTGGCGAAAACCATATTGTCTATCACTAATTTAGTTGTTGGATTCAAGGTGTTTAACTATGTGCCTATTGATTAAAGTTTCAAATACTTTCCCAAAAGATGATGTGACAACTATTGGATCAGGGGTCAAAGGAACTTCCTTTCTTTGGAGCTGGGTGGATATTGGCTTCTTTCCATGAATTAGGGAATGAAGAACTACGTATATGCATATTCTGAATAATTTAACACTTTTTCAAAACAATTGGAGGAATTCCATCTGGGCCTGGAGCTTTGTTGGTAGGTAAATTGTCTAGGATGGATTTTACATATCTTGTCTGTATTTTAAGTGGAACAACTTCGGGAGAGTCAAGTTCTAGTACTGGGACGTTCTGGCTAACTTCCTCTAAGGTAGAATTTTTGGCAAATGTACTGGCAAAGATATCTGCACTCCTATGTGGGTCATTTGTAATGCTGGCATCTTAAGATAACTTGTTAAAGTTATTATTGAAAGAATTTAGAGCTGACCAGAATATTCTGTTGTCATTAGGATTGTTACGTAGTTTGATGCTTGATTATGAAGACAGTTTGATTTAGCGAGATTTATTACAGCTTTTGCATGGTTTCTAGCAATTTTCAATTGACAGAGTGATTCTGATGTTTCTGAATTTAAGTGTTATATGCTAATGATTATTGGGCTGTTGCTCTGGCACAGTTGTTATAAAACCAATTTGGAGAATTCGATCTTTTAATGAACTGTTGACTTGGTATGAATAAATCCGTACCAGCTAGTATTAAATTATTAATGTAGGACTGGGCAGAATTAGCATCACTAGAGAAGAAAGACTGCCACGGAATGTCAGCAAGATAATTTCTAAATCTATCCCAGTCCGCCCTATCAAAATGCCATCGGGTCACCCTAACGGGTTCAGAAGTGGGAGGTTTTGGGGGGCTAACTAATGATGTTTTGATGAGATTGTGGTCAGAGGATCCAAAGGTCTTTATTGGAACCCTGGTGGTTTTACAACCCAGGTGCTAGTTTCAGTTTTCTGGTTTGTCTTTGTTGTTGATGCTTGGAACTTTCGGATTATTTCTACAAGTCTTCATTTGGCAATCCTGTTCGAACCAGCTTGATTTTGTTCTTGTAGCTTCAAATCAGTGATAAGTAAACTAAGTTAAGTATTTTTAATTGCCTATTTCATTCCCCTTTTTGCATCCTGTCCTTGCAAAGTGGCAACCTCGCCAGGATTGGCAATACTGGGTTTTGTAGAATTTAAGTATGTTCGGGTAAGATGTCATATCCCCTGAGTACTGTATATTTACTTGTGTGCTAAACTTTAGCTGTCATAGACGGGGATGCCCATGCACATGTAAATTTCCCACCTGTGCTTGAGGGTGTTGTAGAGTCAGAGCCTCAATTCCCATGTTGTAAACGAGAAGATTGGGGTTCCCGTCTCCCTAATACATAATTATTTGCAGGATGTCAGGTTTGTGCAAGATAAGTGGGAACACGAAGTTCAGTAAGAGCAGTTGAAGTTAGAGATAGAGTAGGTAAAGATAGAGCAAGCTAGAGAACAAGAAAAGAATGAGCAGGGAAAGATAGAGTGAGCTAGAGAACTGGTAGAGCAAGCAAAAGAAAAGCAAAGTCAGTACAGGTGAAGTTAGAGCAAGAGGCAAAGATAGAACAGGCAAAGTTAGAGCAATGGGCAAAGATAGAACAGGCAGAGTTAGAACAGCAAGTAAAGATAGAACAGACAAAGTTAGAACAAATAAAATCTGAGCATGAATACCGTATGAGATCCTCAGGTGGCCAGACAAATACTTCCCATTCCTTCTCAAGTTTCAATCCTACTGATCCCACTAAATTAGTACCTCCTTTTTTGACAAGACCCTTGTTTGGAGTTCCTCTCACATTTTGAAAAATTGCTGATGGGAATAAGTGGCCTAAAGACTGATGACCTACCCTAATCCATACTGTACTTACAGGCAAGGCCCTCAGAGTGTTTGATAGCTTAAGTTTTAAAGAATGCTCAGATTATGAGCTCAGATTATGAGCTCAGATTATGCTAGAGATGTGACTGACATTTTCCAAATGTGGATTCGCATTGAAAATATGGCAAATTGTGATAATCCAAGCAGTACTAGGTTGAAGGATACTGTCATCCTTGAGAATTTCCTGGATAAATTAGGCAGTGAATTAAGGATTCATCTACTAAACAAGCAAGTCAAAACAGCGTCTGAAGCAACTGTCATTAGTGATGATTATGTATTGCTTAAATATGGTAATAAACCTAGGGAATTCTCCAGGAACTTCCCATCTAAGAAGTATACCCCTCAGCAAAGTAACCAACATATGGGTAAGCCTAACTTAGCCATTAATTCCAACCCTAATTCCTCTTGTGAGCCCACTAGTATCTCCTCTAGTTCTTTTAAGTGCCCTTATTGCTTTTGTACTTATTGTAACTGTCCAGTTGACAGTGCTGACAAATGTTTTGAGAAAGATGTTCTGTCTAAGCCTGTCAACCTTGTTTGAGGTGGACCACTGGTGACTCCTGTTTGCACTCCAGGTCCAAAGCTGACTGGAGAGTTTTGCATTTCTTCAATCTCTCAGCTTGTTTCAGAAGATGGGGATAAGGAGCCCGTTGTTGAATTGCAGGTGGGAGGTGGTGTGCCCGTGCTTGTTCCTGATGCCACTTCGCCTTCTAGAGACATTGTTCAGGCGGCAGTTAGCAGCACAGCCCTTGCTCCCTCTTTGCTCCATATTTGCTTTCTGGCGTGGTACTGTTGGGCGGAGCAGAATTTCCTGTGACGATTCTACGCGACACTGGAGCTTCGGTTACATTGCGGGTAAGCCCTGAAATTCAAGTCTCAACTAAGGAATCTGTAATGATTCAAGGAGTTACTGGTGTGAAGGTTATCCCTGTGGTCACAGGAGACTTGAAATGTAACTTGTCTGAAGGGCAAGCACTCCTCGGGCTAGTTGATTCTCCTCCTCTTCAAGGGGTTGAACTGCTGCTGGAAAATGACTTGGCAGGTGAGAGTAAGTGTATTGCCCCTGTACTGTCCAAGATGCCTGTGCCTGATGATCCCCCACAGGTTAATAAAATGGACGTAGATATGTTTCCGACGTGCGCTGTGACTAGATCTATAGCACAAGCAGAGCAGAGCCGGGACAGTGTGTCACTTATTGAAAGGGAGTCTGGTGATCCTGCAACCATAGTGGAAACAAGCCCAAAGACGGCAACCGACGACACCGACGAGAGAGGCTTCGACAATTGCTACTCCCTGGAAGATGCGTTCATGAATTTACCCCATGATAACTTTCCCGATCCCGTTGAACAGTCACTGTTCCTCTGAACTGTCTTCTTGCATCCCACCACCTCTACGACGGGCACGTAGTACCCGTCTAGCAACAAACTCTCATCCCTTTTCTGTCCAACTCTATAATGCAAGAGTTAACCGTTACTCCCAGTCCTTCATTTATGCAACTGGTCAGCTCTGGAACTGTCTTCCTCTGTCTGTATTTCCTACTTCCTATGATCTCCAGTCTTTCAAAAGCAGTGTGTCCAGGCATCTCGAAAACAACGGATCTTGAATTTGGCCCTCTTTTGTATTGTTTTTGCTTTTTCTTGGAAGGAACAGTATGCTGCCCCATGGCCTTTGGTTCCTTCTTCCTTGCATAAAAAAAAAAGATTGAAGGAGTTGCAGGCAGGTGACCCAGAGATTTAGAAGCTGGAGTTAGCTGCAGTGGAGGATTGTGCTGTCGAGAAAGGTGGTTGCTTTTATGTGAAGGATGAAGTACTGTGGAAGCGCTGGCATCCCCTGTGTGTTAGATTTGACAATGAAGTGTGGGGTTGTCATCAGATTGTTGTGCTCAGTGCTTGCAGAAAGAAATTGTTGGAGGCGGGTCACTGTGCTCCCTTTTCAGGCCACATGGGCGTGAGGAAGACCATGGAGTGGTTGTGTGTGGAGTTCTCCTGGCCTCGAATGGCAGCAGATATGGCCCAGTTTGTGTGGTGCTGCCATATTTGCCAGATGGAGGGGAAGTTTAATCAACCCATACAAAAGTTGCTTCTTATTTGCGTCCCTGCCTCTGACCCTCCATTTACTCATATTGTCATATTGTAGTTGATATTGTGGAACCCCTGCCTCCTACATCCTCTGGTATCAAGTACCTGTTAACCATGACTTAGTCTTTAACAAGATACCCTGAGGCTATTCTTGTTTGTTCCCAGAAGTCTAGATTAGTTATTTGGGCACTGCTTGATTTCTTTAGTAAGTTTAGGTTGATGAGGGATATTCAGTCTGATGAAGGGTGTAATTTTCTTTCAAATGCCTTCCAGTAGTCCATGACTCATATCGGTACTGTGCATGTGAGGAGCAGCACATACCATCCCGAGAGCCAGGGTGCCGGGTGCCCTAAAGAGATACCACCAGACCCTTAAGACGATGCTTCGGAAGTACTGCATGAAGCACTCGAAGGACTGAGATAGAGGAGTGCCATTCCTCTTGTTCGCCACTCAGGAAGTTCCTCAAGAGAGCTTCAGTTTCTCTCCTGATGAACTAGTATTCGTCCACAAGGTAAGAGGCCTGTTATCAGTCATTAAAGAGGCTTGGTCTAGTGATCCCACTACGAGCCATAATGTACTTGATTTTGTTAATGATTTCAAGAACAAAATGTCTAAATGCTTGGAAGTGGCTAGAGAGAACTTAAAACAGGCTCAAACCAGTATGATGAGGTGGTATGATAAGAAAGCTCGTTTACGAGAATATAAGGTTGGTGATGAAGTGTTAGTGCTACTGGCTTTTCAGGGACAGCCTCTTGCTGCTAAGTTTTGTGGCCCTTATCATGTGGTGCGTAATGTGGGTGGCACTGATTACTTAGTGGAGACCCCAGACGGGTGTAAGAAGCGTCAACTTTGCCATGTTAACATGCTGAAACCTTATTACTGTGTGGCAGATGCCCCTGTACCTGTGCATCTAGTCTCGCTTGAACAGAGTGAGGACGTTTACTGTGGTTTGATAACCCAGGAACAAAATGAGGAGGACTTTGACTTCAATACTGCAAGTGCATGCCAGAGCAATGCTGAAGCCTGCCTTTCCTGTGCTGAAAAAGTTTCACTTTTCCAGATCAGTCTCAACAACTATTAACACTTCTTTCTTCATTTAAGGATGTCTTTGGAAGCTCCCCTGGGTGGACAACTTGGATCGAGCATGATGTCACATAGCTGACGTGCTTCCTGTTAAGCTGCTGCCTTATCGTGTCTGTCCTCAGCACCTAGGAGTCTTTCATCAAGAGATGAAGTACATGCTGGACAACGATCTTGTCTTCCCATGTGTGAGTCTCTGGAGCTCGATCCCCTGTGACCCTGCAGTCCAAGCCTGACGGGACAGCAAGGTTTTGCATCGACTACCACAGAGTCAACCCTCTGACTAGCAGCAGTATCACAAGTCAGAGCCGACCATCGTCGGGATGGAAGGTTATGGTGTGGTTGTATTACTAATCATCGTCTTGCCGACTTGTTGTTGGAATCTTGGTGAGTGTATCGTCGGGAGATTCCCCCCCCCCCAAAAAAAAAAAAAAAAAAGTGATTCCCAATGGTAAAAAAAAGTGGTTTTTTTTATCTAGTATGTAAACAAGAAGAAACTGTTGCAATCCTGTTGATTAGGAAAAATAACGATTAACCAATGGGTCAACAATAAACCATCGGGAAGGAAGTATTTATTGTATTAGATGTTGTGGATACCCGTGAAAATGTACGACCATGACAACAACTGCTCCACACAAATGGTTTACATATTTCAAGAGGGCAACCTTCTGGGCATATTTTGAAGACATGTAGTTACATCAACTGTTTACTAGCATCATTTTTGTATAGCAATGCATCATCTGACAGTGCACCATCAAAATTAATACCATCGTGAAACTCATATCATGGCTAGTCAAGTGGGACGGTTACCCTGCTCTCAATTTTTTGTCTTAACATGCAACCAAATATTACTATTACATGCCAAGTATGTGATCTAGGCAGAGATGGACCGCTCAAAATATCAACTGTTAGGCAAGAAAATACCCTTGTCTCCAACAATAAGCTCGCCAACATCTATTTTATTTTTGTAGTGGGGACTTAGCCTAGTACCACAAATTTAGTAGTGAATTGGGCAGGCAGTGCACATGATTCAAGGATTTTTTCCGAAAGCAGACTAACTACCATACTGGATACTGGAAAGTACACAGGGTTTCTTATAGGTGACAGTGGCTGTGCTTGCCACACTTTTCTTTTAACTCCATTTTTGGCTCCTGGTACTAATCAGGAAAGACGTTACAATGCCTCACTTGCTTGAACAAGAAACCTAATAGAGCGTACTTTGAGGATCTTAAAAAGGTTTGCTGTATTATCGAAGCCAGTTCGTACCAGATTAGCAACCACACAAAATATCATTTTAGCCTGTGCGGTTCGGCATAATATAGCTATAATGAACTGACTTCCTCTTGATGAGCCACAGAATGTTGGTGCATTGGCTCTTGAGAATATTGAATTAGTGGCAGAAAATAACCAGGCAGGTCAGAAACGTAGGGCAGATATTGCTAACCGTTTC
>JAGKTI010039676.1:0-10525 GCA_018397915.1 Birgus latro | reverse complement strand
CGAGGCTTGCTGTTCGTATTTTTAGTTAGTTGTTTTTACGGGGTGGGGCACTAACCCACCACCAACCCTTTTAGTCGCCTCTTACGACAAGCAGGGATACTGGGGGAGAATTCTTGAAACCCCCTACCCCCAGGGCAAAAAGAAGCGCACAACTTTTCGGGGAAGAACTCGAGACACCTTTGTTAGAATCTCAGGCCGCTTCACCTTACTCCACCTTTATTAGGTGGAATCGTTTCCATAATTTCCATTGAAATGAGTCTTTCACATTTTTTACTGTTCCTGGATTACCACAGCTACTGGGCATTTTTATAGACATAACTGTGAAAGCTATAATTGATGCTTTAGAATGTGTAATTCACTGATGTATCCAATCGGAGTGATAGTTGATAAACAGTGCGGCCAGTTGGAGAGATCATTGGCAAACACTGCCCATGGCAACCTGCCAGCTTCCTCGAATACCCCGAGCTTGTTTTTTTCACTCACTTCCTGCTGTAACAGTTCAACAGTTAACCATCTATGTTACATCTGTACCAGAATTACTTGGCTTGAGATCGTGAGTTTGTTATTATGTAGGTGGAATCGCCGTGCCCATCTAGTGAAGAATTACTTTGTGTGATTCATTCTTTATCAGATGGGTGCAGGCTTTCCTTATTTGCTATTGAAATGAGTCTTGCACAGGTTATTTTTTATTATTCTTGGATTGCCATAGCTACTGGGCATTTTTATAAACATATGTGTGATAGCAATCAAGGAGGATTTAGAATGTGCGATACACTGACGCATCCAGTTAGTGCGGTGGTTGGTAAACAGCTGATATTGCAAACTGTTGCATGATTTTGCTGCATATTATAAATCCATTGTCTAGAAGTGCGCAATTTAGGAGACCCCACTGTATTTATGTACCAGTAAAGCTACATCTGTGTGTATCTGTCTACCTTTTCACGTCTGTCTATTACAAGTATTAAATAAATGCCTGAAAATAAATAGAGTTGCCAGAGCTAAGGTCAGGGCCTTCAGATGTGCAGGAAGTGCATAGGAACATGTTCAGATCAAGTAAACACAATAGAGCCCCTTTTTTGTGGCTAATAGGAAACACAGATACAGCTTGGGATACATCTGAATGGATAGCCATACTTGAACCTTCATCAACAACTTGGCTTTCCATGGAATAGTTTGAGTTTCTTTTTTTCTTATTATGAGGTTAGTGGTAGGTGGGGGCATTCACCATCCACTCACTCGATGTAGTGCTGCTCTCGAGTGGCTGCCCTTTCCTCTCTTCCTTCCTTCTTTCCATTCTTCCTCTTATGTCCATCTTTCCTGCATTCGCTTCTCTTCCTTCTATCTACGGGTGACTCTACACTGAATGACAAGCCAAATGGTTTCCTGTTCACCAGGAAACTATTTACTATGCTGGGTGGTAACCATATAACCTGATTATGGCACTTGGTGGTTTAGTGGGGAATCAGGGTGCTCCAGTCGGATTGAGCCTGGGCAGGTTTTTGTCCAAGGGATAGCTGGGCTTTATTGCTCACACACTGCCACTCAGGGAAGAGTGAGGCTGGTCACTTTCATCTTAAATGTCAGGACCAACTTGCCTAACCCAGGGCTCCTACACCCCTCGTGGGGCAACGCAGGACTAGATGATGTATGAATGACTGAATGAATCACATAAGGCATGTGCAAAGTATTCACAGAAGAAATCTGTGCAGCATGTGAGGTGCAGCATGTGAGAAGACAGTAGGGAGTGCAGGGAACAGCATGGTGGAATGAATGGACGAGACAAGCTGTGGCACAGAAGAAGAAAACATATAATGAGTGGATGCAAGGCAGAAGCTTGGAGGAAGTGGAGAGATGGAATAGAGGGCTATATGTAGAGAAGAAGAGAAAGGTGAAAAGATTAATAAGAGAGAGTAAGAAGAGAGTGAATGAGGAGTTTGTAAGGAAGTTGAGTGTACGAGGTCAGTTCAGAAAGTATCCAACCTGAATGAGGAGTTTGGAAGGAAGTTGAGTGTACGAGGTCAGTTCAGAAAGTATCCAACCTTAGACTCTAAAAGAAATTAATAGCTAACCTGTTGAGTTAGGACATTAATCCCCCTCAAAGGAGGCCCCTTCTGACTTGACACATGCAGCCCACCGTTCTTTCCACTGCCTGAAACATTTTTCAGAGTTGGTTTTTGGTATCTTCCGCAGTTGCTTCACCACATTCATCATGATTTCTTCTCTCATCTCGAATCGTGAATCCTTCAGCGGAGTTTTGAGCTTGGGGAATAACCAAAAGTTGCACAGAGACATGTCTGGTGAGTAGGGAGCCTGCCAGACATGTTTGATGTTGTGTTGATCTTGTTTTGTATTGGGTTGTAGTAGACCCCGAGCTGTAGTAGATTTGTAAGATAAACCCTCATTTCACTTGCGATCAACGGTGGGAGAAGTTAAAGATGAGTCTGTGGTTGATTGTAGTTTTATTTTCTTCAAAGGGAAAACTGAGATTAACACTGGGTGTTAAGCTGCCTGCTAACTTTTTCTCATAACTCTCTGTCTAGTTAGACCCCCTGTTCTCTAGCTCCTAACTTGAGCTCCACTCTCCCTGGTCTCTCTTCTAAATCTGATCTAGGTCCCGTCCTTTCTGGTGTAGGAAAACCTTGTCATGTGGACTAGCCATGTCCCGGAACCTTCTAGAACCCTGTATGTGTGCATGTCTCTTCCTTGGTCATCTTCCCACGGTACATAAGTGCAAGCTATGTTACTTCCTACTGTGAGCTATTTTACTTCCTACTTCCTGAGTCAACCTACGAGTGTATGCACCTAGCTGTTATTTTATGATATCCCAGATTCCTAACATTGCTCGGTCACGCACACTGGAGTACCTACGACAGCTTGCAATAATTACATCTAGTAATACATGGTACTTTACAATAATATTGTAGAAACATAATACAGTGTAATTTGTACATATAATTGAGTAAATAGAATATTGGAGTATATAGATTATTGTATAACTGATTGTATAACTGATATATTCTCATATGTAAGAGTCTTACAATGTTAAGCTTATAGCAAGAGTTATTAATATATTTGTAATGCATTTATATGAACTACAATGATATTGTTATCCAAACTGGATACTTGTATATTAAGTAATATTAATTCACGTGTGTGTGTGTGTTTTTCTTTAATATAAAAGTTTTTTGTCTAATTACTATTTACATATTATACACATTTCACTCAGGGAGTCTCACTTGAATGTTCACTCTTCCTCCTATGAAAAGGGACTGTAAATTTGCGATTCTTGCTTGCATTCTGTGCATAGCGAATAGTAATACACCAAAGACAATGGAAAAGATCGCAAAAATAGTGGGAGCTGGGCTATACACATAATAGGGGTTGAACATACTTATACTCAATTCTTCCCAGGGCTTCATGGTGTCAGTAATTAATTTCATAGTTTCAAAATCAGGTGAAGTCAGCTTAATACTTGTGCTCATGTTGGAAGTATTTGTGTGTGTGATTAAGAATGGCATAGTGATTGTTTGTAGCTAGGGTGGACAGGGATGATGTAAGTACAGCACAGTACCTGATGCTGAGGTATGAGATGTTGGTGTATCTGGACAAACTATGAAAACTGATGTTATGAGTGAAGTAAAGAACTGGGAGTGCCCGATGCCCTGATGATGTATAGGTTTATCTGGAGCCAATATGAAGTTGCAGTGATGATGAAATGTCAAGATTCTTGATGATAGCCATTTCACAAGGGACTGTGTCTCTAGGCTGGAACGTGAAAATGTTCACAGGACAAAGATAAATAGCATGTAAGGATGTACGACACTTTCGTTCAATCATAGATTGACTGGCGAAGGTGACTGTGTCTTGTCTCTTGGAGACCATGTAGTGGTATGCTGCCTGGCTCTCACCTGAGAGTCCCAGTTCGATTCCCGGCATAGTGGTAATATATTGAATGATTTTTTCTGTGTAAAGTACAGGTTTCTCATTTCATTTCAGTGTTGGTGATGCTGTTGATGATGACCAAAGTGTCATTATTCTTTTAGAAGGAAAAGGGTATATTTGATAGACTGTGAACATATCTGTTATGAATTGTACATGAACTATTACTGATGTTGGAGTTGCTTCTAGGTATGGGTAATAAAGCATAAGGTTTCTGCCCTGGAATAAAGGCTTCAAACTATGTTTATGTATGCCTTGACTGATGATCTGACGTAGGTCATGGAGTGGAAGTGGATTAATGGTGACTTTTGCCATTACCTGCATTTGCACTTTCATTGTTGCCTGATAATGAACTCTAGTGTTATCTAACTGGAGTAGTATTATGTCAGTGTGTTCCATGATTACTGAGAAGTGTTGGAATAGTGTTAGGTTACCTTCTATGGCATCTATTTTGTCCACACTTTGGTGAATTATACTTTCTGCCTTTCTGAGATTTTCAACAATGGTCCTCATGACTGTGTTTTGATTGTCAACCAACTTATGCTGATATGTTATTACCTGAGCTATCTTATTAAATTTGTTGTTTGTTTCTTGAAGATCTTCCTCTGTAGCCAATCCAAAGATATTTCCTAGAATGGCACCACCTAGGTCGAACAAACCGCGTCTCTCACGCTTACGTGTGATGTTGTTCGAATCCATAAATACTGTACTTCTGTTCCACGAGATAGGAGATCTTGGATCATGATGTGCATGGTTTGTTTGGTATACTCCAATTTCCATTTCGCTAACTTCACGTTTTCATTCACCTCCTCTGTGTTATGAGCATCTGAAATAGAACTTATTGCCATTTCTAGTGTTCTCACTGGCCTGGTGATGTTTTCTATCAGTGGTGGTAATTCATACATTTCATCCAAACTTATTTCGGTACTCATGATGTCCTTCACAATCACTGTTGAGGCCGTAGGGGCTGTGAGACATCCTTGCCTCACTATATGTTGAGGGTCTAAGTGTGCTGATCCTCTTGCTATATAGATGAGAATCCTTAGTGGATGTCCCCTCATCATGACCTACCGAAAAAAAAAGTCTATTAATTAATTAATCCAGTCATGCTGTGGTCGTTGATAGTGATGATGTGCATTATCGTTGGTTCATGGAGAACAATAATTCGCTTGTTGTTTTACCTTATCAAGTAGATCTTGTAGTGTAGCATTTGTAGCCACTGTTGCACCTATGTTTGTTTGTTTGTTATACGATCTTAATTTATTGTTGTTGTAAGTATTGCTGTCCTCGTGATTGGTTTCATATTTATTGTTTGGGTTCTCAGCGGCATCTGAGATTGTATAATTGCTAGCTAATTCCCTTGGGACGCTTTTTAAATGATCAGCGGGAATTTGTTTTTCTTCGCCACTCAGCTGTGACCTAATTACAGTACTGTACTACCTTGTTTGCTGTCTTCTTAATTACTCTATATGGGCCTTCAAATTTTGGTGATAGTTTATTGTCTCTAGTATGAATTATTCCATAGACAGTGTCTCCTAAGTTGATAGCTGATTCTTTTGCCCTTTTATTGAATGACTCCTTGGACATTGATAATAGTTTCTTTACTCGTTTGTGTACATCCTGAAATTCACGCAAACAGGGTTTAGGATAATCATCATAGTTATATATAGGCAGAGTGTCACCCTCAGTTATTTTGTAGGGTAATTTTTTATCTGTCTCTTAGATAATTGATGCTTCTGCTCTGGGAACCCAATCATCCCAGCTTGCATAATTTTCATTGAGAATGTGTCGTAGCACATCTAATACTTCTTTGTTTTGTCTCTCTACCAAATCATTGGATGCTGGGTGATAGGCTAAAATCATTTACCTTTTTTATATTGTATTGTTTGCATATTTCGTGCAAGATTTCAGAATTAAATTCACCTCCATTATTGCTTATTAATACCTTTGGGGTAGTAAAGTGACAAATGATGCTGTCTATGATTGCTTTTTGCCACTGTTTCTGCTGTCTTATCCTTAATTGGGGCTAAAATTACATATCGTGAGAAGTGATCTGTTGCAACAAATAAATGTTGGTTGTTATTGTATGATAATGGTAACTAGAGTAAGTCAACTGCGACCACATTCCATGGTTGATGTGTTACAGGGTAATTACCTATGGGTGCAGGTGATAATGTGTAGCCTTTGTATTTTGCGCATGACTCACATGTGTCAGTATGACAGTGTATATCTTTTCGTAACGTTGGCCAGTAGTATGATAGCTGGGCTTGTTTAACAGTCCTATCTCTTTCAGGATGACCTGCATGTGGACTATGACATATTGTTGTTAATATTTGAGGAATCATATCCTTAGGTACTACTAACTGTTTATTATTTCTTCAGTGATTTTTTTGTCCTGGGTTGATCCTGTATAAGGCATTATTGACTATAGTGAATTGTTCAGGCGGTGTATGTAGCTTTGGTAATTGTATGTCATCGCCACTTTCAGTGCAGCAACACGGATTGCTGTTGGGTTCCTAGACAATGCATCAGCAACTGAATTGATTTTGCCTTGTACAGTATGTAGTGAATATGTACTGTACATTGTAGTTGTCAATGGTGCATTTCCATCTTGCTCTCCTCCCAGAGAGTTTTTCTTGGAACATGCCCATGAGTGGTTTATGGTCTGTGAATAGGTGAATTTCGTAACCATATACCAAATCTCGAAACTTTTGTCATGCAAAGACCACTGCAAGTGCCTAAGTCTGTTGAGGAATAATCTTTCTCTGCTCCCTTTAATTGTCTGCTTGCAAATACAATTGGCTGAATCATTTCAGGTGTATCTTCTTGCATCAATACTGCTCCTAGTCTTTTGTTGGATGCATCTATGCAAATTATAAATGGTTTTGTGAAATTAGGATATGCCAAGCAAGGTGCATTTGTAAGTTTATCTTTCAGTTCGTTAAATGCTATTTTTTGTTCCCCTTCCCACTGGAATATGGCATCCTTTTTTAGTAGAGTGAATAGCAGTTGTGCTACATTAGAGAACTGGTTAATAAAGGAGCGGTAATATCCTGCTAGCCTCCCAAATTGTATTACTTCGTCTATGTTCGTTGGGTCAGGAAAATCCCTTACTGCCTGTATTTTGTCGGCAGATGTGTGAATGCCTTGGGCATCTAATCTGTGGCCTATGAATTTTATTTTCTTGAAACAAAATTTGCATTTAGACAGCTTAATTTTTAACCATTTTGCTGTGGAATTTATTTTCTGCTTGGTTCTCAAAAAGTGTCAATTCTCCGGCAAAAAATCAGAATGGTCTTAGGTAATTGTCTACAACACTTTTGTGATTGCCTAATACTTGCATATCCATTGCCAGCACTAAAATTCCTTAATAATCACATATATTGTCAGCAGGACGATGAATAAATAAAAAATTTGCTGGGGATTTAATTAAAAGGACACTGAGATGCTGGCCAGCTGATGTGTAAAGGTCCGGTGTTTGCTGTAATATTATATTCGTTATCAAGCGTTTTCTACACACTTACATGTCCAGCACCTTCTTAAGAAATATCTAATCACATAACATTGCATATAACTCACCTAAATAATGCTAAAAATCCATAGAATGGCGACACTCGGCCATGTTTGTTGAGATGGTGTTTCGACTTGCCACTGCATGATGGCGGCACCTTCTGGGACGCCGTTGCCATAGCAACGTTGGCGAGAGCCTGGAGTACTGCGCGGGCAGTTCAAACCGTTTTTTGAGGCCCATCAACTACAGTTGATTTCCGCAGTGAAAGGGAATTCTTAGAACGACTATAGTCGTAAAACGCAGCGAAAGGGTTAAACCAGCATTAGCAAGCTTTTGTAAGAGGTGGTCTAATTTCTTGAGGTGTTCATGAATGGTTCTAGTAGCTATGATAATGTCGTCTAGATAGACAAATATTCTTTTTCCTAGTATTACAGACAACACGTAATTCATTAGGCGCTGGAATGTACCGGTGCCGACTTTAAGCCCATTGGCATTCGTTTGTGGAGAAGGCAGTGTATTTACGTGACTCCTCCTCCAATGATATTTGGTAATAGCCATTAAGCAAATCAATTGTGGAAAATACATTATTTTCTGGTCCAATATTATGTAAGACATCTGATAGCAACGGCATTGGAAATTGGTCGGGTATTGTATGGGTGTTTCGTTTACAGTAATCAACCACTGCACGCATTTCTCCATTTCGTTTGGGCACAAAAAATAGTGGGGCATTCCATGGGGAGACTGAGGGCTCAATAATACCCAATTTTAGTATTTCATCAGCATATTGGTTTGCAAGGGTATGCTGTGAATGTATACAAAAACAGATTGTGTGTCTGGAGGCACTTTAATTTTATGATTAATAAGGTTAGTGCACCCTAATTGTTCTCCAGGTAAAACTACTGTGTTACGATGTTTTTCCAAAAGGTTTGAGAGATCATGTTGTTCATCAAATTCTCCTTAGCAAACCAGATTTTCTTTTATTCTTTCTCTGTCCGTAGATTTGGTCTCGCTTGTTGTCCTGGATAATACTATTTCCCTTATTGGGCCTGGGCATTTCTCTGTGTTGACTAGACAAGTCCCTTTTTTCACCCGTACTTCTCCATTGATGTGATTAATTAGAAACACTTGAGTTTGCCCATCGTTATCCACCGGACATAGTTCGTTTTCTACTGTCACTCCTTTCACTTTACATGATTCCTCTATGATGAGAACATTACTATTCTTTAGTGAACTTTGAATAGTACTTTTTATATAAAAAGTAGGTGGAATAACTAGGTTATTGGTGAGATGGGTGGGAAAGACTGATGAATTATGATCATTGCCCCTTTCTTTAGTCTGGGAGGATGTGGGCGGTGTGGAAGCATCTTTACCGTCGTCTTTTTGTTTGTTTCTATTTAGGTGTTTGATATTTCCAATTCTTTTTGAGTCTCTATTATTGATAGGTAAGAAATCTGATGATACTTCCTCTATGAATTCATTATCAAACTCTGTCCCAGTCATTTGTGGGAGTAAAATTATATTCTTTGTTCACATTGATTGTAGGTCTAGTAGCATGTTAGCACTTATTGCTAAATTTTCTGCTTTATAGAAAATAGCAGAAATTTCTCTTGTAGTCTCAGTAAAACTGATGTTTAATTGTATCATGCCTTTTACAGCAATTTGTTTACCATTTATAGCATATAAGTCTAAATCAGATTCTTCTAGGAAAGTTACTTTCTTCTTATTTCTAAATATTCTATCTAATTCTTCTTGCGTTATTAAATTCACTGGAGAGCTTGTATTCAAGAATAATGAAATGTGTTTATTTTCACATACAGCTGGCACCAAGATACATTCATTTCCCAACACACCTCCTATGTGAATTGCACGGCTGCTATGTGACTTAGACTTGACTTTATCCATGAGTGGTCATTTTTTGTCGTGGCTTGTCCTTCCCCCGACTTAAAAATATCGACCAATTTTTTCACAGTCTTACAATTAGAGGTCCAGTAACCCTGCGCCTTATGATGGCAACAGTATGGGTCTAGACCTTGGGTCTTTTGTTTATTTTCTCTATGTTTTATATCTATCCATCTATCTATCTATAGCCCGATGCCTTAATCCCGCAAAGGGTGGCCGCAGACAAAACACCTCCAAGTCGCTCTGTCACCCACCATTTGCCTACCGTCCCCCCAGCTCACTCCCCCTTCCCTCATATACCTCTCATCCTCGGTCTTCCCCTCCCTTTCCCTCCCTCCACCCTACCTGCATACACCCTCTTAGTTAGTTTTCCATTCTCCATTCTTTCCACATGTCCAAACCACCTCTGTATTTCTCATAATCTTCTAAACCACATCCACGTCCAACCCCACAACGTTCTTTCACTTCTTCATTCGTCAACCTGTCCCTCCATGTCACTCCACATGCTCCTCTCAAGTAACTCATTTCCACTGCTCTCACTCTTGACTTGTTACCCTCTAGCAAGGTCCATGCCTCGCTTCCCATATGTCAGGGTAGGGATCACAATACTATCATGCAGTGACTCATATTTTGAGTGTCCAGGATTTGCACATTAATAACATAGAGTAGACCTATCTCCCGATTGTGATCCTCGAGATGACTTCCCATACTTTGGTTTGTCTGTGGCACGGTTTCTACTAGGTCTGCGTGAAAGTTTTTGGGACTGCCTGTAGCCTGGCATCTGTGAGTGATCCCTCGCGGTTTGCGGCTGCTTGTTTTGTTTGTTTTCGGGTCACGACCTGTTTCGTTCTTTGTTTGGGCTAGTTGGTTTCACTGCTGACACTGTTTCTGTAATTCTCATTCTGGTCATGCTTGACTGTGCTTCAGTTATCTCTGCCTTGCAACAGTTCATCACTACCTCGTGCATGAAATCCAGCGAGCACATTCCTGGGATGTATGGAATCGTCTTCGCAATTTTGAGGGTCCTATCTGGTAATTTACACAGTGCAGCTACATAACCAAGGATGTCTACGACATGCAATGGTGTCATTTTGCCATCAGGTGTTACCTAACTGGATTTCTCTATAGTGGCTAACAATGTTCTTTTAATTGTAGAAACATCTGCTGTTATTTCAC
>JAGKTI010039675.1:0-10526 GCA_018397915.1 Birgus latro | reverse complement strand
AAAAAAAAACATTATTCGAGGTTTTTCGTTGATTTTGGTGACCAGCAAATCAATTCAAACTTATTGTTCTTAAACACATCGGATGGTAGTTGTCTTTACTTGTCAGTCGATTTCTTGTTGTATTGTAAGTTTCGTGCATGTTATATTTTTTCATAAATTTATCTTTTGCGTTTGGGAATTAATTGGAAGTGTTTTGCAATGAGTTTTTAGTACATTTATGGAAAATGCATGTCTCGCTTATTTAGACCAAAAATAAGATTATAGAGAAGTCATTCCAGTAAAATAGTTTTGAACTACACCGACGGGGAATGCTATCAATTCGTAATTAGTTCGCAAATCTATTCTTTATCCTTGAAGTGACAGTTAAGATGAATAAAAAAAAATATATAATACACTTCAGAAATTAAATATTCAGTTATTCTCAATTTGACAGACGATCCCTCAACCTGATTTGTTTAAGATCCATTGATTTAAAAAAAAAAAAAAAACGTATATGAGGAACTAAGAAATGTCTATAAATTGTATACCTCAGTACGGGTATTTATATTATTCTAATACTACATGTCTGATAACTGGGAGCTAAACAAAATTCCTGTAAACGATTTATTGCCTTTAGGAATTAATTTTACTTAGAAAAGATGGATAATGATATCACAAATTACGTCACACTGTAAGAAAATAATCCATTTTTTTATATTTGATCAGCAGGCTCAAGATTCCACTTTACAGAGCAATGTATACAGGTAAAAGTAATATCCATTTTATCTCTTATTTTCCAATTATTTTTCAGTTCTCTAATCAGACAAAACTCTCCGGGCGTAAAATCCCTCAAATGAAAACCTTTGTTTCCTGTGAATCAGTTTCATTATATGTATTTCATCATTAGAACTTACGATTGTTTTTCCCGAGAAGAAATTTTCTCACATTCAAGAATTTTATTTGAAATTAAGAAACTTTTGAGAGTATTTCCTAGCTAATTTTTAGTATATTTGCGGATGTTTCATATTCAGTGTTTTTGACTTCAATTATGGTGTGTTTGGGATCACTCAAGTATAATAGTTCTGAACCATCCCTGAAGCGGATCCGTTTCCAGTAACAAAATCATTTGACCATTTTTCTTTTCTTAAGTTACCACTGAAAATTATATAACTCATTAACGATCCTCTTCCTGAAGAAAAATCCTAACAGTCTCCAAACGATATTAATACTGTTCATTCATTGGTCCATCAACCTGAAGTTTTGGAACTGTCATGGACTATATGTGAACGGAAATGAGAAAAAAAGTTGTAGATGGTTATTAATTGTATTAACTGTAATTACGATAATTCTTATACTTTTCGTATAAATTTATGGGTGAGAGTCAAAACCTCTTTGATATTCCTTCTCTCGAGGTTTTACAGTTTTGTGACATTTCATTAGAGGAAACGTGGATTATTATGTAACTCGATACTTCAAAATGTGCATTATTTTTTTCCCTTTGGCACGAGTGAACTGCTGCTACCACAGGTAAAAAAAAAATATTCGAGGTTTTTAGTTGATTTAAGTGACCAGCAAATAATTTCAATCTTATAGTTCTTAAAAACATCAGATTCTAGTTCTCTTTACATGTCAGTCGATTTTTTGTTGTTCTGTATGTTTCCTGCATCTGATTTTCATTTCATACTCAAACATGTCTTTTGCGTTTGGGAATTAATTGGGAGTGTTTTGCAATCGACTTTTGGTAGATTTATGGAAATTGCATGTTTCGCTATTTCGATCAGAAATAAGATTTTAGAGACGTCATTCCAGTAAAACAGCTTTGAACTACTCCGATGGCGAATGCTATCAAGTCGTATTTAGTTCACTAATCTAGCCCTTATCCTTAAAGTGACGGCTAAGATGAATAAAAAAAAAAAAGATAAACATCAAAAATTAAATATGCAGTTATTCTCCATTTGACAGATGTTAATTCAACCTGATTTGTTTAAGACCCATTGATAAAAAAAAAAAAAAAACTGCGAATTTGAGGATCTAAGATATGTCTTTAAATTGTATATCTCAACACGGGTATTTATATTATTCTAATACTACATGTCTGATAATTAGGAGCTAAACTAAATTCCTGTAAACGATTTATTGTAAACCTTTAGGAATTATTTTTACTTAGAAATGATGGTTAAGGATATCACAAAATCCGTCTAACTGCATGAAAATAATCCACTTCTTATAATTGATCAGTAGGCTCAAGATGCCACTTTACAGGGCAATTTATACAGATTAAAATAATATCCATTTTATCTCTAATTTTCCAGTTATTTTTCAATTCTCTAATCAGACAAAACTCTCTGGGCATAAAAACCCTGAAATGAAAGACTTCGTTTTCTGTGAATCAGATTCATTACAAGTATTACCTCATTAGATCTTACTAATGTTTTTTTTATTTTATTTCCGAGAGGAAATTTTCTCACCTTCAGGAATTTTATTTGAAATTAAGAAACTATTGAGGGAATTTCCTAGCTAATTTTTAGTATATTTGCGGATGTTTCATATTCAGTGTTTTCGCCTTCAAATATTGTGTTTTTGGGATCACTCAAATATAATAGTTCTGAACCATCCCTGAAGCGAATGCGTTTCCCGTAACAAAATAATTTGACCATTTTTCTTCTCTTAAGTTACCACTGAAAATTATAAAATTCAAGAACGATCCTCTTCCTGAAGAAAAATCCTAACAGTCTCCAGACGACATTTTAACAGTTCATTCATTGGTCCATCAACCTGCAGTTTTGTAAGTGACATGGACTTTATGTCAGCGGAACGAAAGTTGTCGATGGTAATTAATGGAAATTAATTATTTTATTCGTCCGTGTTTTGAGTACAACTCTCATGTGTGGGGAGGCTCCCCACATGCAGCTCTTCTCAATAGGGTGGAGTCAATGGCTTTTCGTCTCATTAATTCTTCTACTCTTACTGATTCCATTCAACCTTTGTCTCTTCGCCGCACTGTTGCATCTTTATCTCTCTTCTATCGCTACTTCAACGGTCACTGCTCCTCTGAACTGTCTGCTTGCATCCCTCCACCTCTACGACGGGCACGTAGTACCCTTCTAGCAACAAACTCTCATCCCTTTTCTGTCCAACTCTCTAATGCAAGAGTTAACCGTTACTCCCAGTCCTTCATTTATGCAAATGGTCAACTCTGGAACTGTCTTCCTCTGTCTTTCCTACTTCCTATGATCTCCAGTCTTTCAAACGCAGTGTGTCCAGGCATCTCGAATTGAACGGATCTTGAATTTGGCTCTCTTTTGTATTGTTTTTGTTTATTCTTGGAAGGAACAGTATGCAGGCCTGTGGCCTTTGGTTCCTTCTTCCTTGCATTAAAAAAAAAATTACGATAATTCTTATACTTTTCGTATAAATTTATTGGTGAGAGTCAAAAGCTCTTCAATATTACTTCTCTCGAGGTATCACAGTTTTGAGAGATTTCATTAGAGGAAACGTGGTTTATGGTGTAACTCGATACTTCATAATGTGCATTTTTTTTTTTTTTTTACATTGGCACGAGGGTAGATGTAATTTTGAACTGCTGCTACCGCAGTAAAAAAAAAAATAAAAAAAATAAAACAAACGTTATTCGAGGTTTTTAGTTGATTTTGGTGACCAGCAAATCAATTCAAACTTATTGTTCTGCAACACATCAGATGCTAGCTCTCTTTACGTGTCAGTCGATTTCTTGTTGTACTGTATGTTTCCTGCACCTGATTTTTTTTTTTTTTCATACACTTATCTTCTGCATTTAGGAATTAATTGGGAGTGTTTTGCTAAGAGTTTTTAGTACATTTATGGAAAATGCATGTTTCACGATTTCGACCAAAAATAGGATTATAGAGACGTTTTTCTAGTAAAATAGTTTTGAAATACACCGATGGCGAATGCTATCAATTCGTAATTAGTTCACAAACCTATCCTTTATCCTTGAAGTGACGGTTAAGATGAATTAAAAAAATATATAATATAATTCAATATGTAGTTATTCTCAGTTTGAGAGACGTTCCTTCAACCTGATTTGTTTAAGACTCATTGATTAAAAGGAAAAAAAACTGCGAATATGAGGAACTAAGAAATGTCAATAAATTGTATACCCCAGTATGGGTATGTATATTATTGTAATACTACGGAATATTTTTACTTATAACAGATGGAGAATGATATCACAAAATACGTCACACTGCATGAAAATAATCCATTTTCTATACTTGATCAGTAAGCTCAAGATGCCACTTTACAGGGCAATTTATACATCTAAAAATAATATCCATTTTATCTCTAATATTCCAAATATTTTTCAATTCTCTAATCAGACAAAACTCTCTGGGTATAAAAAAAACTCAAATGAAAGCCTTCGTTTCCTGTGAATCAGATTTATTATATATATTACCTAATTTCGACTTACCCAATTTTTTTTTTCTTTTCCGAGAGGAAATATTCTCACCTTCAGGATTTTTTTTTTTGAAATTAAGAAACTGAGAGTATTTCCTAGGTAATTTTTAGTATATTTGCGGATGTTTCATATTCAGTGTTTTCGACTTTAATTATGGTGTTTTTGGGATTATTCATGTATTATAATTCTGGACCATTCCTGAAGCGGATGCGTTTCCCTTGTAACAAAATTTGACCTATTTTCTTTTCTTAAGTTTCCACTGAAAATTATAAAAGACAGAAACGATCCTCTTCCTGTAGAAAAATTCTAACTGTCTCTAGACGACATTAACACTGGTCATTCATTGGTCCATCAACCTGCAGTTTTGTAACTGTTATGGACTATTTGTCAACGGAGATGAGGAAGTAAGTTGTAGATGGTAATTAATTATGTTAAATGTAATTACGATATAATTTTTATACTTTTCGTATATATTTATAGGTGAGAGTCAAAACCTCCTCAATAATTCTTCTCACGAGGCATCAGTTTTGAGAGATTTCATTAGAGGAAACGTGGATTATGGTGTAACCCGGTACTTCATAATGTGTGTGTGTGTGTTTTTTTTTAAGTTTGGCACGATGTAGATGTAATTTTAAATTGCTTCTACCGTAGGTAAAAAAAAAACCGTTTTTTTAAGTTGATTTTGGTGACCGGCAAATCAATTCAAACTTATTGTTCTTAAACACATCAGGTGCTAGCTCTCTACGTGTCAGTCGATTTATTGTTGTATTGTATGTTTCATGATTGTGATTTTTTTTTTTTTTACTCAAACATGTCTTTTGCGTTTGGGAATTAATTGGGAGTGTTTTGCAATCGACTTTTGCTACGTTTAAGGAAAATGCATATTTCGCGATTTCGAACAGAAATAAGATTATAGAGACGTCATTCCAGTAAAATAGTTTTGAACTACTTCGACGGTGAATGCTGTCAGTCGTAATTAGTTCACAAATCATACTACCCTTTATCCCTCAAGTCACGGCCAGGCTGAATAAAAAAAAAATATAATAGACACATCGAAAATTAAATATGCAACTTTTCTCAACACGAGAGACCTTCAGAACTTGATTTGTTTAAGGCCCATGATGACCAAAATTCCCCGAATATGAAGAAAGAGGAAATGTTTATTAATTGTTTATCTCATGACGGGTATGTATTTATGTTAATCTAATACTACATGTCTGAAAATTAGTGCATAAAAAAAATTCTTGTAAACGATTAATTGCCCTTTGGAATGATTTTTCCTTGGTAAAGATGGATAATGATATCACAAGATCCGTCACACTGCAAGAAAATTCCATTTTTTATATTTGATCAGAAGGTTCAATATGCCACTTTCCAGGGCAGTTTATACAGATAAAAATAATATCCATTTCATCTCTAATTTTCCAATTGTTTTCCATTCTCTAAGCAGATAAACTCTCTGGGCATAAAAACCCTTAAATGAAAGCCTTCGATTCCTTTGAATCAGTTTCATTATACTGTATGTATTACCTCATTAGAACTTACTATTTTTTTTCTTTTCCGAGAGGAAATCATCTCATCTTCAGGAATTTTATTTGAAATTAAGAAACTATTGAGAGTATTTCCTAGCTAATTTTTAGTATATTTGCGGATGTTTCATATTCAGTGTTTTCGACTTCAATTATGGTGTTTTTGGGATCACTCAAGTATAATAGTTCTGAACCATCCCTGAAGCGGATGCGTTTCCAGTAACAAAATAATTTGACCATTTTTCTTTTCTTAAGTTAACACTGAAAATTATAAAATTCAGAAACGATCCTCTTCCTGAAATCCTAATAGTTTCCAGACGATATTTATACAGCTCATTCATTGGTCCATCAACCTTCAGTTTTGTGAATGTCAACGGAGATGAGGAAGAAAGTTGTCGATGGTAATTAATTATATTAACTGTAATTTCGATGTTCTTATACTTTTCGTATAAATATATAGGTGAGAAACAGAAGTTCCTGAATATTCCTTCTCACGAGGTATCACAGTTTTGAGAGATTTCATTTGAGGAAACGTGGATTATGGTGTAACTCGATACTTCATAATGTGCATTTTTTTTTTTTTTTTGGCACGTGGGTAGATATAATTATGAACTGCTGCTACAACAGGTAAAGGAAAAAAAAACATTATTCGCGGTTTTTCGTTGATTTTGGTGACCAACAAATCAATTCAAACTTATTGTTCTTAATCATATCAGATGCTAGTTCTCTTTACTTGTCAGTCGATTTCTTGTTGTACTGTATGTTTCGTGCATGTGATTTATTTTTTCATACTCAAACGTATTTTCTGCGTTTAGGAATTAATTGGGAGTGTTTTGCTATGATTTTTTTTTAGTACATTTATGGTAAATGCATGTATGCATGTTTAGCGATATCGGCCAAAAATTAGATTAAAGAGACGTCATTCCAGTAAAACAGTTTTGAATACACCGATGGCGAATGCTATCAAGTCGTAATTAGTTCACAAATCTATCCTTTATCCTTGAAATGACGGTTAAGATGAATAAAAAAAAAATTATAATACACATCAAAAATTAAATATGCAGTTATTCTCAATTTGACAGATGTTCCTTCAACCTGATTTGTTTAAGACCCTTTGATTAAAAAAAAAAAAACTGCGAATTTGAGGAACTAAGAAATGTCTATAAATTGTATACCTCAGAACGGGTATTTATATTATTCTAATCCTACATGGTTGATAATTAGGAGCTAAACAAAATTCCTGTAAACGATTTATTGTCTTTAGGAATTATTTTAAATTAGAAAAGATGGATAATGATATCACAAAATCCGTCTAAGTACAAGAGAATAATCCATTTTTTATATCTGATCAGTAGGATCAAGGTGCAACTTTACAGGGCATTTTATACAGATTAAAATAATATCCATTTTATCTCTAATTTCCAAAATATTTTTCAGTTCTCTAATCAGACAAAACTGTGTGGTCATAAAAACCCTCAAATGAAAGCCTTCATTTCCTGTGAATCAGATTCATTATAAGTATTACCTCTTTAGAACTAACCAATTTTTTTTTCTTTTCCGAGTGGAAATTTTCTTGCCTTCAGGAATTTAATTTGAAATTAAGAAACTATTGATAGTATTTCCTAGCTGATCTTAGTATACAGTATTTGCGGATGTTTCATATTCAGTGTTTTCGATATCAATTATGGTGTTTTTGGGATTACTCATGTATAATAGTTCTCAACCATCCCTGAAGCCGATGCGTTTCCAGTAACAAAATTTGACCACTTTTCTTTTCTTAAGTTACTACTGAAAACTATAAAACTCAGAAACGATCTTCTTCCTGTAGAAAAATTCTAACTGTTTCCAGACGACATTAATACAGTTCATTCATTGGTCCACCAACCTGCAGTTTTGTATCTGTCATGCACTATATGTCAACGGAAATGAGGAAGAAAGTTGTTGATGTTAATTGATTTGTCGATTTTTTTTTTTTTTTTACAATTCGCAGTGACTTCAAGGACAAGAAGTAGTGCAAATTGTGAAATAGTTCCGGCTGATAGCATCCGTTTTGGAGGTAGGTTCATTTTCTTTTAATCTAATGATGGCTGAATAAGCGTATTACTCGGTGAAAACGCTGAATATGCAACTTTCTCAAGTGTTGCCAAAGTTGATTGTAAAACACAATACATTATATTCAGAACTAAGAAGACACTTGTGAGAGTGAAAATATCACATTTATGAAGGATACCAAGAAGTCGGCAGGCACGCAAAGAGAGCTGGTACCTTAAGATTTTAGGAACAAAAAGCTTAAAACTGTGAGAATCACATAGACAATTTAAAAACTTGGTTTTTTTTTTCCCAGCACAAACAGTTTAAAATTATGTCAAGCCACGTGACGGTAAAAAAAAAAAATCAGTATCAATGTTTCCGTTTCTCCAAAAACCACATTTCCTTAGGAAAAATCTTTCAATACTGTGATTCCTCTTGAGACGGAATTCTTGATTATTAACTGATTTGTCGATTTTTTTTTCCAATTCACAGTGACTTTAAGGACAAGAAGTAGTGCAAACTGTGAAATAGTTCCGGCTGATAGCATCCGTTTTGGAGGAAGGTCCATTCTCTTTTAATCTATTGATGGCTGAATAAGCGTATTTCTCGGCGAAAACGCTGAATATGCAACTTCCTCAAATGTTCTCAAAGTTGACTGTAAAACACATTATATTACATTCAGAACTAAGAAGACACTTGTGAGGGTGAAAATGTCACAATTATGAAGGATAACAAGAAGTCGACTGACACGTAAAGAGATCTGGCACCTAAGGTTTTTAAGGACAAAAAGCTTGAAACATAGTGAGGATCACCGAGACAATTAAAAAACTTCGATTTTTTTTTCTCCAGCACAGATTAAAATTACGTCGAGGCTCGTGGATGTAAAAAAAAAAAAAACACGAACATTTGCACAGTATCATGGTTCTTGTGTCACCGAAAACCACATTTCCTTAGGTAAAATCTTTCAATATTGTGATTCATCTTGAGTCGGAATTCTGGATTATTAACTGATTTGCCGATTTTTTTTTTTTTCCCAAATCGCAGTGACTTCAAGGACAAGAAGTAATGCAAATTTTTAAATAGTTCCGGCTGATAGCATCCGTTTGGAGGTAGGTCCATTCTCTTTTAATCTAATGATGGNAACTTCCTTAAGTGTTCTCAAAGTTGACTGTAAAACACATTATATTATATTCAGAACTAAGAAGACACTTGTGAGGGTGAAAATGTCACATTTATGAAGGATAACAAGAAGTCGACTGACACGTAAAGAGAGCTGGCACCTAAGGTTTTTAAGAACAAAAAACTTGAAACATAGTGAGGATCATCGAGACAATTAAAAAACTTCGATTTTATATTCTCCAGCACAGATTAAAATTACGTCGATCCTCGTGGCTGTAAAAAAAAAAACACGAACATTTGCACAGTATCAAGGTTTCTGTGTCACCGAAAACGACATTTCCTTAGGTAAAATCTTTCAATACTGTGTTTCCTATTGAGTCGGAATTCTGGATTATTAACTGATTTGTCGATTTTTTTTTTCCAATTCACAGTGACTTCAAGGACAAGAAGTAATGCAAATTGTTAAATAGTTCCGGCTGATAGCATGCGTTTGGAGGTAGGTCCATTCTCTTTTAATCTAATGATGGCTGAAAAAGCGTATTTCTCGGCGAAAACGCTGAATATGCAACTTCCTCAAGTGTTCTCAAAGTTGACTGTAAAACACATTATATTATATTCAGAACTAAGAAGACACTTGTGACGGTGAAAATGTCACATTTTTGAATAATATCAAGAAGTCGACTGAGAAGTAATGAGAGCTGGCACCTTAGGTTTTAAAGAACAAAAAACTTGAAAATGTGAGGATTATCGAGAAAATTTAAAAACTTCGATTTTTTTTCTCCAGCACAAGTTGTTTAAAATTACGTTGAGCCTCGTGGCGGTAAAAAAAACAAAACAAAACAGAATATCAAGGTTTCCGTGTCACCGAAAGCCACATTTCTTTTGTCGAGCCTCGTTGCGGTAAAAAAAAAAAAAAAAAAAATCCAGAATATCAAGGTTTCTGTGTCACCGAAAGCCACATTTCCTTAGGTAAAATCTTTCAGTACTGATTCCTCTTGAGTCAGAATTCTGAATTATTAATTGGTTTTTGATTTTTTTTTTTCCAATTCGCAGTGACTTCAAGGACAAAAAGTAGTGCAAATTGTGAAATAGTTCCGGCTGATTGCATCCGTTTTTGTGGTAGGTCCATTGTCTTTTAATCTAATAATGGCTGAAAAAGCGCATTTCTCGGCGAAAACGCTGAATATGCAACTTCCTCAAGTGTTCTCAAAGTTGATTGTAAAACACATTACATTCAGAACCAAGAAGACACTTGTGAGGGTGAAAATGTCACATTTATGAAGGATAACATTAAGTCGAGTGACACGTAAAGAGAGCTGGTACCTTAGGTGTTTAGGAACAAAAATTTTTAAACTGTGAGGATTATCGAGAGAATTTAAAATCTTTGTTTTTTTTTCTCCAGCACAATCAGTTTAAAATTACGTCGAGCC
>JAGKTI010039673.1:0-10526 GCA_018397915.1 Birgus latro | reverse complement strand
ATCACCAACTCTCTTTCTTTTATTCATCAATGACCTTCTAAGCTGTATGCTGATGATTCCACCCTTCACCTTTCCATTCAATTTCCGCAACGTCCATCTCAGCAGTTACTTCAGCAAACAAGGGATGAGGCTATGGCACACCTAATGTCTGACTTGGCTCATATCTCTGATTGGGGTAAAAATAATCTCATTATTTTTAACGCATCAAAAACTCAGTTCTTACACTTATCAACCCGACAAAATCTTCCTCAGGATTACCCACTAATGTTTAATAATGTCCAGCTCAGTCCTGCATCATCCTTGAACATGCTAGGGGTTTCATTCTCTCGGGATTTGTCTTGGAAAGAACATATTACATCTCTTGTGAAATCTGCTTCCAAGAGATTAGGTGTGCTGGGCCGACTCCGAGCTTTCTTTACCCCTGCACAGATGTTGACCTTGTACACGGGTTTTATTCGCCCGTGTATGGAGTACAACTCTCATGTGTGGGGAGGCTTCCCACATGCAGTTCTTCTCAATAGGGTGGAGTCAAAGGCTTTTCGTCTCATTAACTCTCCTCCTCTTACTGATTCCCTTCAACCTTTGTCTCTTCGCCGCACTGTTGCTTCTTTCTCTCTCTTCTATCACTGCTTCAATGGTCACTGTTCCTCTGAACTGTCTGCTTGCATCCTTCCACCTCTACGACGGGCACGTAGTACCCGTCTAGCAACAAACTCTCATCCCTTTTCTGTCCAACTCTCTAATGCAAGAGTTAACCGTTATTCCCAGTCCTTCATTTATGCAACTGGTCAACTCTGGAACTGTCTCCCTCTGTCTGTATTCCCTACTTCCTATGATCTCCAGTCTTTCAAACGCAGTGTGTCCAGGCATCTCGAAATGAATGGATCTTGAATTTGGCTCTCTTTTGTATTGTTTTTACTTTTTCTTGGAAGGAACAGTATGCGGGCCCATGGCCCTTGGTTCCTTCTTCCTTGCGTTAAAAAAAAAAAAAAAAAAGTGGTATGTTCAACAGTGGGCTTGTGGTGTCTCAGTGAGAGGTGTGGAGCTCACTGCCAGTGCTGCAAAGCTTGCAGCACACATGGGTATCGCTGATTTTAAGGCAAGTGATGGATGGCTGTGGCGTTTCCACAGCATCCATAGTGTGAAAGTGTCAGGTGAGGCTGCTAGTGCCGACGTTGAGAGTGTTGAACCATGTAGATTGAAGTTAGATGATCTTATTAAGTGTGAACATTTATTACAAAGTCAAATTTATAATGTGGATGAGACTGGGGTTATGTGGTGTGCCTTACCTAATAATACCCAGGCAAGGAAGGATGAGCATAAGGTGCCAGGTAAAAAGATTAATAAAGAGCGGTTATCAGTGATGTGTGGTGGTAACGTGTCAGGTATACACAGGTTCAAACTGGCAGTTGTGGGGAAGTCTGCGGTACATTATTACAGTTCTAGCAAAGCGTGGTTCACCAGCTGGATTTGTGAAGACTGGTTCCATCATCACCTGGTGCCTTAAGTAAGGAACCACCAGGAAAAGGTGCTGAAAATCCCGCCTGCAGAAGTGAAGGCATTAGTCCTAATGGACAGTGCCCCTGCCCACCCCACCCAGGATGTTTTGCAGAGTGCTGACAGAAAGGTAAAATGCATGTTTTTACCCTCAAACACTACCTCATTGATCCAACCAATGGATCAAGGCATAATCAGTCCACTGAACCAGAGGTACCAGAGAAAATATCTTGATGAAGTGCTGGTTGTTTTGGAGACAGGCTGACAGGGAAGATGATACAAGAGGGAAGAGAACCCTGGAGAATATTAAACCATTCAATATCCGCTCCGCCATCCACATCTTGGCTGAGGCATGGGGAGACGTTAAGCATTCCACGCTTACCAACGCATGGAAAAAACTCCATGAGGACAAAGATTATGACTGTGATTTTGAGGGGTTCGAGGCATCAGACTTCCATACACTTCTCCATAGGGGTGGGGAAAATGCAGTTATGCTAGATGACATTCATGAGTGGATAGAAGAAAATGAAGCTGCAGAGGGGCATGACATATTGTCCGAGGAACAGATAGTGACTGGGGAACTGGGGAGAGGAGCAGCGATAGTGAGGAGAGCAGTGTTGAGCCGCCAACATCCATTAAGATGTCTGTGGTCAGGGAATGTGCAGATATGTTACTTAAATTTGTGGCAAACAGCAACAGCAAGGACATTCAGGAACATTACAACCAGCTCCGGCTTCTCCATGCAAAAATTATTGTGATGCAGCACCAGGCTGGTCGCCAGTCTAAGATTGATAGTTATTTAAAACCACGCACTGCCAAGTCGTCTTCTCCTGAACCAGGCCTCAGTGGTATAAGCCAGTCTGCCACTGCCAAGCCACAGCCTCCTGATCCAGGCAGCTCACCTGCAGCTCAACACGACTCCAGTAGTGCTACAGATTCACCTATGGATGTCATGTCTGACTTTGAATAGTTTAAGCTATTCGGGGAACTACTATATGATCACGGCATACACCAACATCCTCTCTACAATACAATACATGTACAGTACAGTATGTTAAATATACAGGTATTTATTTTTCCTTTTATGTAGTCATATGTTGTAAACCATGTTTTGTATGTAACCTATGTTATGATCATAGCATACACCTCATCTTTACAATACAATTCATATACAGTACAGTATGTTAAATATACAGTACAGGTATTTATTTTTCCTTTTATAGTCATATGTTGTAAACCATGTTTTGTATGTAACTTATGTTGGTACATGTAATACTAAGTGCTGGACAAAGTGTGGGAAAAGTCCGGGGTGGGTACTGAATATTGGCGATTGCCAGACCAAGTATGGTAGACTTAGGGAAATGGCCAGTGGCCCCCGGACTTTTGTGATTCCCTGACTAGACTTTCCCCCTTTTAGTCCGCCAAATCGAGGGTCGAGGTATAGGACAAATTCCACTATACGAAAGGTATCTGTCTCGATGGTACAAAAAGAGACTTGAAAGGAAATACGAGAAATTCAAAATGGGTGCGCTGCACAGCACCGCGCTTGCTTGTGGCAAGGCCATCACAACAATAACAAGACAATTCGCCATCAGGACTTTTTGGCTTTAGGACGATTCCTCGTCATTTATTTACATACCAGTTAATTTAGCAAGTATAGTAGTTTTCGAGTTATATGAGTTATAAAACTGATGGTGGTTTATTCTTTTTATAATAAATGTTAAATATGGCATCAAATAGTTGGTATTAACCCTCTCTCACTCTTTTGACGCCACCTGAGTCCAACCACTTCCAAGTACTGAGTGACACTCTCGCCAGCCCAGACCTCACGCTCCCCACACTTCTCACTCAGCGATTCGTGTGGTATCAGAAACTGATTTCATTCATTTCATTCCCCCATTCTTATTATAACTGTATTGATTTGAAACTGGTTTATGTTACAAATTAATGAAAGATCTTCCTAATGAACGAAAAATTATTTAAAAACTGAATTACCATATTGTATCATTCACTTATTTATTCTATGGTCATTTACTCACAGACAAATAAACATTTCGGCAATGATTATAGAATATTGTAGAGCATTTATCTGCAATCCATTTCATAAAAATATGACACTTCAAGCTATACTAGAAAATTTTTTATGGCATGCGGAATAACAATAGTTGTTCATCATGCCTGGCCTCTCTGTGTGAACTGTTTCATATCATTTCATTTTCGCCCGGCCAGACCTCACGCTCCCCGCTCTTCACTCAGTGATTTGTGTGGCAATGATTACAATCATTTCATTCCCCTGCCCTAATTTTTAACTGTATTGTTATGAATCTGATACATGTTACAAATGAATAAATGATCTTCGTAATGAATGAAAAACAAATATATAAATAATATAAAACACCATACTTTATCATTCAGTAATGTATTCTTTACTCACTGACATATATATAGTACTCACACACTGTATTTTTTAAATAAATTGTTGTGAAAAAAATACAGTTTGTGAGTAATGTACATATGTCAGTGAGTAAATGAATACATTACTGAACGATAAAGTATTGTGTTTTATATCCTTTATTTATTTATTTTTCATTCATTAGGAAGATCATTTATTCATTTGTAACATGTATCAGTTTCATAACAATACAGTTAAAAATTAGGGCAGGGGAATGAAATGACTGTAATCATTTTTGGATGCCGCACAAATCACTGAGTGAGGAGTGGGGAGCGTGAGGTCTGGGCAGGCAAGAATGAAATGATACGAAACAGTTCACTCAGAGAGGCCAGGCTTGATGAACGACTATTGTTATTCTGTATGCCATAAAAATGTTTCTAGTATAGCTAGAAGTGTCATTTTTTTACAAAAGGGATCACAGATAAATGCTCTACAATATTCTATAATAATTGCTGAAATGTTTATATGTCTGTGAGTAAATGAGCATTAAATAATTAGTTTATATGGTAATTCCTTTTATATATATATATATATATATATATATATATTTTTATTTTTTCATTAGGAAGATCAAACAAATTGTTGTGAGAAAAAAAAATACAGCACATTATATGGACTCAGCCTACGTCAAAAGAGTGTGAGCGGTTGATTTCACTTGGACGAATCCTGAGTCAAAAGAGAGCGTGCGGTTGGATTTCACTTGGATGAATCCTGAGTCGAAAGAGTGTGAGCAGTTGAATTCTTCACCGGGCCCCCGTGTATGAAAGGGTTACCGAAAAAAATATATAAATACTGTATATTGAAACGTGAATCAGGTGAAGTATGCCCCGCATGCCATTGTCAAGGCAACTCACCTGTTACCAGTGACCTGGCCAGTAAAGATATGTCATGCCATGGTATGAAATTCAAGGCCAGAGTGATTCCCCAATTGATGACAATGTGGAGGACAAAGTTTACATAGCGTTAGAGGAAGAAACAGTCAGAAATGATGCTCTGATAATGTTGCCAAAAAGGGTGCGGTATGTTGATGTGTTTGGTGAGTGAAACAACGCTTGTATCGCCTATATTACTGTGTGAAAACCAATACAGTATACTCGTGTACTACATATAAATTCGTACCAAATAAATAAATAAATATGTGGTTTGGAAGTTACCCTCCCATAGATCACATTTTCTTTGGAGTCAGGGCCCATAGAAAACACAGCGAATATGAGGGTATTCTTACATGTAGCAGAGTTTTAAAGGTCAGGTGAGCGATTTCTCTAAGAATTTTCGATGTTTCATAAAAAGTGGAGGTTTTAGCGGAAAAAAAAAATCGAAAATTTGCCGGGATTGGGGGAGGTAATTGGTTAAGAATCTGCTGGGATGGGGCTGGTTAACATAATGCTACATATGAGACATTGGCATTTATATAAATGCCTAATAACCTTAAGTGAACAATCGACATACTCTAAAATTATATGAATAATCTTCATATAACATCAACATTCTCAGTTAATCAATCAGTCTCAGCCTACTGCATCCAAAAATTACAATAAAAATTACTGAAGAGAGCTATGGGAAATGCCAGATTATAATTCAAAGTCGACTACAGTGAGGCAGAAACAAGTTAATTATGTACTACAAGTGCAAATTGTAAACTAATATCCAAACCTACACTATTCAATGAACATAGACCTTGATAGTTCCCATGAAATTAGTTATTATAGTAATAATCGATTAATGTTAAGTATATTTATAGAATGATGGAATCGTCCATGTTTTGACAGGACAATTGTCTGACGGTGAATTGACTTCACGGCGAATTTTCCTGGAACCAGTCCACGTCCCTCCTCGCAGCTTTGCTGCACGTGAGGATATCTTCGCAGCTGTACTCATTTTTGTACTGTTTAGACATGCCTTTCATGCGCCCTGCATTGTCTCCAGCATCAGGGGAGCCCTCTGCAAAGAAGCAGCAGCACCATACTCTGACTGTGGAATGGAAATTGGTAATTACGCCACAAGAAGGGGCAGGGAGTCTCGGAGATTGGGCATCGTTTAGGCCTTGCAGCTTCCACTGTTGGGACTGTGACCAAGAAAAAGGAGATGTGCAAGAAAATGGCCACCTCCTCTACATCTTCAGGTATTACTTCTACAGTTATTACTTACTTCAAAACACGAGGGGTAAAGTTTAGGTGGGGGGTCCGAGGGGGTCCTGGAATGCACCCCCCCCTCCTTTTATGTATATTTCAGTGGGGAAAATTGCTCCAGTATACGAAATTTTGCTTTACAAAAGCTTTTTCCAGTCTCTATCCCTTTTGTATACCAGGGATCCACTGTATACGTACATATATATGTACACACACACACAGGTCGCAGAGGGAGAGAGACGGAGCTGCTCCTGGATCGAGGGGAAATAATCGCAGAACTAGCAGCGAAAAGGAGATAGCCTATTGTGATTATGTGGTTATTGTGATTATGTGGTTGAATGCGTGAGTGGTGGTCCCGTCGGATATTAGTTTTAAAAAAACGCAAGTTTCGGCCCTAAAAATACAAGACAAAGTGAAAAAGAAAGTTTCCATATGGTTGCATCATGGCGGAGAGAGACGGAAGATTGTTTACAACTGGCGAGGGGGAATTTGTGGGCTTCACCGAGCTAAATGTAGGCAAAGGAAATGATAAGCTGCAAGAAACAAGAGTAGCAGGTGTAGAGAAAACGGCGGAGAGGAATGTCCAGGAGTTAAAAAAGGTATGGGAAGTAATTAAGCAGCTGCAGGAACGGACCATAGAGCAAGAGAGAGAGATCAAAGTCCTACAGAATAGACTGGAAAAAGTTAGCACACGTAGTGAGGAACAAGAAAAAGAAGTTACAGAATTAAAGGCGAATAACGAATCCGCATCCAATGAAATAAAACAGCAGAAGAGGGAGAATAAGAGGTTGGAAGAAGAAAGGGACAGAATAAAAAGTAAACTAGATGAATACGAATCAAAATCGAGGAGGCAAGATGAGCATATTCAGGAAATTAAGGAGCAACATAAGGGGTGGAAGAAAATACAGGAGGAAGGAAATGTAAATTTGAAGGAAATCATAGAACAACAAAGTAAGGAAAAAGTGGAAAAGGAAGTGGTTAGAGTACTAAGAAGTAGAGAATCTTTGGTCAGGGATGTAGCAGACAAGAAAAAATGTGTGATAATTTCAGGAATAAAAGAAAAACGAATGACAGTAAGATCTGAAAGAGAGAGAGAGGAACTGAGCAAGGCTAAAGAAATAATAGCAGTGGTTATGGAAGGAAACAATGAAGCCCAAGAAGAGATTGAAGAAGTGTTTAGGTTAGGAAAGTACGAGGATGGTGGGGCAAGGCCCTTGAAAGTAAAGTTTAAGTCCCAAGTAATAGTGAATGAAATCATAAGTAGAACGTGGAAATTGTCAGAGAAAGAGGGGTTTAAAAATGTTTGGATTAGGAGAGATGCAAATGAAGAGGAAAGAGCTAAATTAAAGGAGTTAGTAAAGGAAGCAAAGATAAAAAACGAACAACGAAAGGAGAAAGAGAAGACAGAGTTCTATTGGAGAGTTATGGACCAGAAATTGAGAAAGTGGTACCGACGGAAGGAAGGAGAGACAAGAGAATAAAAAACGATGAAAAAAGTTTGAAAGTGGCGTACACAAACATTGATGGACTAATATCGGCAAGGTTAGAAATCAATGATTTTTTGAGGGCACACGAACCTGATGTTATGTGCTTTGTAGAGACTAAATTGAAAGAAGATATTGATATTCATATGGGAGGTGGGAAATACAAATTATGGAGAAGAGACAGAAAAGAAAAAATGGGAGGAGGAGTGATGATAGCAGTGAAGGACAACATAAACGTAGATACTGTGGAAATTGCAGAGGGCAGGGCCGAAGCCATAAATTTGAAACTAGAAACTTGGGAGAATGGTAAGAGAGATATGGCAGTTGTATATGTTCCCCCTAAGACGAGAGCATGGAATGACGATGAATACCAGGAGATGTTGTCAGACATGGTTAGTTATCTACAGAAAGTGATCGAGAAAAGCAACAATATAATCCTAATGGGTGACTTTAATTGTAAAGAGGTGAACTGGGAGGAATGGGACTCGGGAGGCAGCGAAGATTCGTGGGGCACTAAATTGTTAAATATAGCAATGAATAATGTAATGACACAGTGGGTTAAAGAAGAGACACGATTCAGAGGTGAGGACACACCAGCAAGATTAGATTTGCTACTATCCAAAGAACCTGATGTAATTGAATCATTAAATTATCTGTGTCCTATAGGAAAAAGTGATCATGTGGTCATTGAGTTCCAGATGATAATAGGGAACGTGGTGCCAAGAGATGAGCTTTATAGGCAAGGAAGATACAACTTTGGGAAAACAAACTTTGCAGAATTGAGAAAATTTTTTGAAAATACGGACTGGAGAAAATTCAGAGAAACAAGAGAGATACAGAGGAAGTGGGATATCTTTTTAGACCTCTACAATCTGGGAGTGGAAAAATATGTGCCAAGAGTAAGTGGGAAAGAAAACAGGAAAAAGGTGTGGTTTAATAGAAAGTGTATAATAGCGAAAAAAGAGAGGGACATGGCATAGAACAAATGGAAAAAGAGAAGTAATATCAGAAAAAAGGAAGAATATAAAAGAACTAGAAATGAATATACAAGAATACGTAGAGAGGAAGAAAGGAACTTTGAAAAAGGTATAATTGACAAATGTAAGGATGAACCCAAATTGTTTTATAGATTTGTTAATGGCAAATTGAAGCATAGGGAAGGAATCACCAAACTGAAAGTAGAAGGAGAGGTCTACAAGGATGCAGTATTGCAAGCTGAAGTAATGAACAAATGTTTCCAGTCGGTTTTCACTAAGGAAAGGGAGTTTGTGGAAGGAGAGGGAATGATTAGAAATGTAGTGATAAAAGATATAAAAGTGGAAGTGCAGGAAGTGTATAAATTACTGGGAGCTCAAGATGCAAGGAAGGCCCCAGGACCGGATGGAATCTCTAATTGGGTACTGAAGGAATGCAGAGAACAACTGGCGGATAAGATTCACAATTTAATTGTGTGCTCCTTGGAAGAGGGGAAAGTGCCTCGGGAATGGAAGAGGGCAAATGTGGTGCCAATCTACAAGGGAGGAAACAAGGAAGAACCCCTGAATTATAGACCAGTGTCCCTAACCAGTATGGTTGCGAAATTGTGTGAGAGAATCCTGAAAGATAGATGGATAAAATATCTGGAAGAGATGAATATTTTGACTGAAAGTCAGTTTGGATTCAGAAGTGGAATGTCATGTGTCTCCAACTTGTTGAGCTTCTACTCAAGGGCGATTGACGTGCTACAGGAGAGAGACGGTTGGGTGGATTGTGTGTACTTAGATCTGGAGAAGGCCTTCGACAAAGTACCCCACAAGAGACTATTATGGAAATTAGAGCATACAGGAGGACTTAAGGGAAGCCTCCTGGAATGGATGAGAGACTTTTTGAGTGACAGACAAATGAGGACAGTAATAAAGGACAGGACATCTGGATGGAGGGAAGTAACAAGTGGTGTCCCACAGGGCTCGGTGTTGGCACCAGTAATGTTCTTGATTTATGTAAATGATATGGTAGATGGAGTGAACAGCTACGCAAGCCTGTTTGCTGATGATGCAAAGATCTTGAGAAAGGTAGAGGTTGAAGAGGACTGTAAAATGCTACAGGAGGATCTGGATAGGACATATGACTGGAGCCGGATGTGGGAAATGAAATTCAACGCAAAAAAATGTAAAATATTGGAAATGGGTAAAAGTACCAAGAGGCCATCATGGAATTATTTGATGAGTAATGAACCAATTAGAAAAGCGAGAGAAGAGAAAGATTTGGGAGTGCTGGTCCAGGATAGTTTGTCACCTGAGAAGCACATAAATAAGATAGTGAGAGAGACATATAAACTCTTGACCAATATAAGAGTGGCATTTCATTACATGGATGAGGAGATGATGAAAAAATTGATAGTGGCCATGATCCGGCCCAGGTTAGAATATGCAGCAGTAGTGTGGTCCCCACACAAAAAGAAAGTTATAACCAAGATTGAGAGAATACAAAGAACAGCAACCAAGATGGTCCCTAGTGTGGCAGATTTGCCATACAGGGAGAGGCTGGAAAGGCTGGATTTGCCCTCCTTAGAGGAAAGGAGAAAGAGGGGTGACATGATTGCAGTGTTTAGGACCATGATAGGAGTAGATAAAATTGACAGAGAAAATCTGTTTGTGTGGGATGAGAGAGCAACAAGAGGACACGGAATGAAACTAAAGAAGCCAAGCTGCTCGAAGGACATCAAGAAATTTAGTTTTCCGTATAGATGTATAGACCTTTGGAATAGCCTGGACAAAGAGATCGCCCGGTCAAAAAACTTAAATGAGTTTAAGGCCAAATTTGACTTATTGAGAAACAGAGACGGGACCCCACGAGCGTAGCTCATTTCCTGTATATCACAATTAGGTAAATACAATTAGGTAAATACATACAGTAGGCGCGGAAAGTTTTGACGCCATCTTAAAAAAAAAAAACATTCTTGTGGTTAGCAAGGAGAAACAAATA
>JAGKTI010039672.1:0-10526 GCA_018397915.1 Birgus latro | reverse complement strand
GAAAAGAGTGGTTCTGACTCTGGAGAAGAAGAGGCAGATATTGGACAAGGTGGACGCCGGCTGGTCAACAGGGCGCATCTTACGTGAGTTCAACCTCCCTTGCTCCACCTTGTTTGATATCAAGAAGTCCCGAGACAAACTACAGCAGTACACGGCTGATTTCGCATCGAAGACCAGACGAAACGTGCAGAGAAACGTGATGTTTACTCCTAAGTAAGCAGACATCGACCGCTCCATGTTGATTTCGTATCGACAACGACGTGCTGCTGGTGTGTTGGTACGTGGAACGGAGCTGAAAGCTGCTGCTGAGAAGGTCACAAGGCTCCATGGATCGTCACTAGACCACACGGGAATTTACTGTTGTGTACAGTGCAGTGAAGTGATGTTATTCCAGTTATAAAAAAAAAAAACTTGGTGAAAGTGTTGGTAAGAAGTGCTGGTGATTCTCAAGTGGAAAGGTGTGTCAGGTGCAACGTCTTCCTGTCAGAGTCTGAGATGATAGAGTGGGTTATTACATCAGGACGGCCGCTTTTTGTTCGTAAGTACCCTAACTTCATGCCTAATGTGTTTTCATCATGCTGTACATGTGTTAAAAAATTACCGAAAATGTTAATCATAATTTCCTGCTTGCTATTTAATTTTTCCATGCATGGTTCTTAAGTAAAACAGCTAGAAAAAAGGTGGAAGATGTGAATTTCATGTCCAGTCCTAACCTAGCCTAACCTATGGTTACCATAAAGATTTTCATGCCTAACCTGTTTTCATGATGGTGTTAATGTGTTAAGAAGTTACCCTAAATGTTAATCATAATTTCCTGCTTGCAATTTAATTTATCCATGCATGGTTCTTAAGTAAAACAGCTAGAAAAAAGGTTGAAGCAGTTAATTTCATGTCCGGTCCTTACCTAACCTAACCTATGGTTACCATAAAGATTTTCATGCCTAACCTGTTTTCATGATGCTGTTAATGTGTTAAGAAGTTACCCTAAATGTTAATCATAATTTCCTGCTTGCAATTTAATTTATCCATGCATAAGTAAAACAGCTAGAAAAAAGGTTGAAGCAGTTAATTTCATGTCCGGTCCTAACTTAACCTAACCTATGGTTACCATAAAGATTTTCATGCCTAACCTGTTTTCATCATGTTGTACATGTGTTAAAAAATTACCCTAAATGTTAATCATAATTTCCTGCTTGCTATTTAATTTTTCCATGCATGGTTCTTAAGTAAAACAGCTAGAAAAAAGGTTGAAGCAGAGAATTTCATGTCCGGTCCTAACCTAACCTAACCTAACATTGTGTTAATCATAATTTCCTGCTTTTAATTTAATTCTTTCATGCATGGTTATTAAGTGCACCAGCTATGAAAAAGGTTGAAGCAGTGAATTTCATGTCCAGTCATAACCTAACCTAACCTAACCTAACCTAACCTAACCTAACCAAACCTAACCTAACTTAACCTAACCTAACCATTTTTCTGGTAGCAATTAACATCATTTACTGTATTTGATGCTTTGTATCCAATAATTTAGTGCATAAAATGTGAGAAAAGATGATTTCCATGTCCGATACTTACTTATACTATGCTGGCAAGTTCTGAGCTCCTATGACTCACTCACCCCTAAATCATCATTTTTTGGTTAAAATTCAATAAATTCATGCTATGTATGCATTATTTATGTGAAAAGGGACCTAAATAAGTGCTATACATGTCCAGTAGGGAGGTAGGAAGGTAGTTTTCTGATTTAGGTTAGGTTAGGTTAGGGTCATGAAAAACCAGTGCTGGAGCTTCAGGACCAATATCCGGACAAAACCAATATCCGGACATGCCTTTGGCTCTATTATGTCGGATATTGGGGGAATTACTGTATTTATATATACTATCATATATTTATATATACACACACACAGTGTAATGTAGTAATACTTAACCTATTCAGCTTGAGGATATCTATATTATACTCTCTTGCAACCTCCACAATACTTGATTTTGGGCGCACCCTCTACAAAACATGCATGAGAAGTGTTATGTTGTAAAGCAATACGATCTGGCTCAAGAAAGATGAGACTACATGCAGATTGGAATGCAGAGAAATCAGAATGTTGAAACTGATGAGTATGGCATCACTAAATGATAAAACTTAGGAAATGTGATATGAGAGAGGTCAGCCAAAAATACAGGATAATCATGAGGTCGATAATTTAAGATAGTCTAGAAATGTCGAGGGAAGGGTGATTAGCTGAGAAAGGTCAGTTATGAATGTGGTGGGAAGAATGCCCAGAGGCAGAATGAAGATCTGGAATGAGATCTGCACAACAACTTTCAGGACATGGGTCTCAGAAGGGGAATGGCTCATGAACCTGACAAATGGAAAGCTGTAGTCAGGTGAAAAGACCTACACATGCTAGCATGGATTATGGACTGTAAATGCAACATTTAGGGAACCCTCTTAAAATGAGTGGATATGAACAATTTCCTTCAAATTCCTCTACCATGAAAGGCTTCAACAAAGTTAACAAAACATTCAAGTGGTTAAGGTTGTAAAAATAAACGTTCCACTCTTTGGCTGACAGTGTTAGTGTAGAAAGAAATGAATGAGTTGTACAACCTTCCCGTAGTGACCAGTCCATGCCCATCTCCAGTGCCTCCTCCAGGTCTCGTGCAGTCATGGGGATGATGCCCTTCGATCCAACTCCAACTGGGATATGATCAAACATACCCTGGGCTAGTTGCTCCTGTGTGTGAAAATGTATGAATACATTTAATCCAGTTATCAGTATTATGGACAATAGTTTATGTTCATTTAATGCATCGTTTCGTTTTTGAAGGCTCCAACATGCTTGCATGTGTCGGCTTTTGGTCACCTAATATGCTGCTCAATCCCTGGCAGCCTCCCTGTCCAGTCCCTTAACCCTTAAGTCACACTTAATGACCTCGTCCCATGTCTTTCTCGGTCTACCCCTCCCGACACCTCACCAAATATTAACACTTCTCACCCTCTGTACCCAATTATCATCCACCATCCTCTCCACATGTCCAAACCACCTCAGCCTACCTCACAAATACACTCCAGTCCCATCCTACCTCTCAACTTTTCCATCGTAAACCCAGCCCCCCCCAAGCCTTGCACGCAGGGACGCACTGCACATCCACCTAATCATTGTCATTTCTGTACATTTTAACCTGCGAATATCCTCTTCCTTTACTGCCCAGGTCTCACTGCCATACAGCATCACACTCCTAACACATGCTGCATACAAAGACCCCTTCGCACGTAAGGAGAGTCCTCTCAATGTCAGGAGAGGCAATAGCTCCCTGAACTTCTTCCAACCGCTTCTCACCCTAGCAACCGAGCTAACTCCAGCTCCACCTCCGGCACATAACATGTCTCCCAAATAAAACTCCTCCACACACTCAAGAGACTTACCTGTAGGTTCAACCCTCTCACACCTAACAATCTCCACCTGCTCTCCCCGACACGCCGCACACATGAAATCAGCATTATCTCACAGTCTACCTCTAATACCACTACATCTCTTGTGCACCCATTTATCACAAACACTAAACAAGATGGAATTACTTCCCACACCCTTGTGGCAAACTGCACATGGCCACTCTCCCTCTCCTCTGATTGTACCGCCACCAACCCTAGATATCATCACTTTTGTTTTATCTGCATTTACCCTTAAGCCCTTGTATCCCATACCATACAATACTTATGAAGTCTAACAGAAAAGCAACTGGCCTTTAGTTGGTGGTAAAAATCAAGGAAGATGGAACCAAAGACCAGACTTTAATACCTTTCAAAAGTAATCACTCCATTATCTAGACGCTCCTTATCAGGACATTCTCCGTGTACGAATGTTAGGGCCTGGATCTATTATTTCCATATCCGGATATATTTGTCTGTATCCAAACATAAAAGTTCCGACATTGGTGGCTGGGTGGCCGACAAGTTAAAAAAGTCAGTTGGGTGGCTCGCCAGCCTCTCTATTCAAGCGCAGGTAATAGACCGTAACCCACAAGCTAAGCTAAATTGGCTGTCCGGATCCCTACCATATGGTCAAAGTCCCCTGGCCACCAGCTTCACTCAGATGCTACCAGCTGCTTGCAGGTAATGGACCATAACCCACAGACAACCAAAATAGCTCTCCAGATCCCTAAAGAATGTTCAGTTCCCCAGCCACCCAGATTGCATGGATGCTAATGGCCACATGCAAGTAATACAGATTAACACAGACTGCAACCCACAAGCTAACTGAAAATGCCTGTCTGGCTCATCACTGAAAGGAAGAAGTTCCCCAGCCAGCCGGATCAATGGGAACATACTGGTCTCACACGAGTAACAGAGCCTAACCCACCAGCACAGCAAAAGTGCTCGTATGTCTCCTCACTGAACGGTCAAAGTCCCCCAGCAGCTCTTGCTTCTTCCCCCGCCCCATCCCTCCTCCATCCTCACCGCTGCCAGGCTTATCTCGCTCCCTGTCCCTCAGTCATCCCCCACCCTAGCATCACTTGCCCGGCCTCCCAGCCTCCCACCCTCCCTGCATCGCGACCGGTGATTTTTTTAAGTTTTGGGTGCCTTATTCAAATACTACTGGTCGTATAAAAATCCCGAAAACAACAAGAAAGCTCATGAAATTCTGCATTTAGATATATGCTTGGCTCTTGCATGGTGTAGGTAAAATTTTGCACTAGGATGTTGGTAAGTTATATCCATCCATCATCAAATCCTATCACCCCATGAGACTGTAGGAACACTCTTGAACAAGTTTATTCTCATTGCATTTCTGTACTTTTACTCATCACTTTTGTAAGTTATTAGCTTATCTTATAGTATAAACACCAAAGAAGATGAGAGCATACAATTTACACAAATATATAGCCAATTGCTGGGGGCACATTTGGCCGTGGGAAAGTTCTTCTTTGTGCTGCAGAAGCAGCCATCACTCTGTGTTGACCCAGAAACTTTCTGAAAAGTTATGGCTCCGGAGAGGATTAAAAATACTATTGCAACCGTCGTTTTCATTTACTTTTCTGTGGACTTTTCTTTACGCATTGCTTTCTCAGTGCCTAGGATTATACTGGATATTCACATGTGTGTTTTGATGTCTAAGTACAGCTGAAACACCAGAGAACACTGCCAAAAATAGGAGGGGTACTGTATATTTTTGGTAGGATATTTGTGGATTTTTGTTGTTTACAGTAGGCGCGGAAAGTATTGACTTTTTTTGCCGACGTCATTCTTTTTTGCGTTAAGTGAAGTAGGGTCAATACTACCCTCCCCTGTGAGCCGAAATGAGCTGACGCTTTCTCAACGGAAGCTGGCAACCTTGCTTGATAGGTTTGGCACCACAGGAGCAGGCTCAGTAATGTTTGGGCAGCCACAGGAGGAGGATTGTCTCTGGGTGTGATGCACCACGAGGGCATGTTTTGACTCAAATAACACAGTTATTTGGTTACCTACCACATTCTCATTATGCCTAAAGTACCCACAAGCAAGGACAAACGTGTGGAAGTGATTACTTTATACAAAGCTGGCCACAAACTCCCATTTATTGCAAATCAGATGGTGTTAGACTGAGGACAGTGCAGAGACTGGTGAAGCAGTTCAAGGACAGTGGGGAGGCCATTCCTCCCACTCCACTTCCCAAGCCTGGGAGACCTCGTAAGACAACCTTCAGGACCCGTCAGCTGATCTCAAGGCAAGTTAGCAAGGATCCAAGGCTAACAGCACGGGATTTAAAAGAAAAGAACCCACAGTTGCTGGCAGATGTGTCTGTCAGAAGTGTGCAGCAACTTTTGTATGACGATCTGGGCTACAGGAGTTTTTGTGCTCGTAAAAAACCACTGCTAACTGCACTTCAGAAGAAAAAGAGAGTAAATTTTTGTAAGAAATATCTTGCGTGGAGTGAGGAGCAATGGAAAACTGTGCTTTGGAGTGATGAGTCAACATTTACTGTCACTGGTACCCCTTCATCACGAGTGTACCGCAAACCAGGCAGTAACCCCCTGGATCCTAAGTACACTTCCAAGTTTGTTAAATACCCAGCCTCACTCATGGCTTGAGGCTGCTTTACATATTATGGTGTTGGTAGGTTGGTAATTCTACCTGCAAATGAAAAAGTGAACCAGAACAATTATTTGGAGCTCTTATGTGATGTTTTAAGTGACTCTTTTGATAAAACCAAGGCAAGAGTATTTATGCAAGATTCTGCCCCTGCACATGTTGCAAAGTCTGTGAAACAGTGGCTAACAGACTGTGAGGTTCCTTTTATTCGAGATTGGCCCGGAAACAGCCCAGATATCAATCCCATTGAGAATTTATGGGCGCACATGAAGCGGCAGCTGCGTAGTATGGACACATCATCTTTTCCTAAACTTGAGGCTGCAGCTATGGAGCAGTTTTAGTCCGTCTGTTCTGCAAAACTACGCCATCAGTCTCCCCAGACGCCTTAAGAAGATAATAAAGGTGAAGGGGAATGCCAGTAAATACTAAATTCAATGGTGAGTGTTAATTTATTTGTTTCTCCTTGCTAACCACAAGAATGTTTTCTTTTTTTAAGATGGTATCAACACTTTCCGTGCCTACTGTATACACTGTTTTCTTAGTGTCAAGCATTACACTGCTGTGGCAGATCCAGGATTTTGAAGAGGGGGGTGCTTTTTTAGCCCACAGGGTCCAAATGGCTGCCAAAGGCCCTTAATTGTGCAGACTGCGTGCACATGAAAGGGCCGGCGGCCTGTGGCCCGGAAAATTTTCACATTTTTAATGAACTTTGGTGGCATTTGGTGCAATCTGGGCAACTAAAAATACAACCAAATCCATAAGAAATTTACTTTTCATTTTTTATATTTTGACCCAATTGAAAAGATCTTGATTTGACAATGAGTATCTGCATTTTGAAAATAGGAATCCAAGACCACACTTAAGATGGGGGAGATTATATGGATGAGAGAAAATGATGCTCATAAGACTTGATAAAATAAAATCGATGGTTTGGACAGGACTGGACTTTAATTTGTTTTAACTACCAATAATAATTCGTGAAGAATAGTCGCCTGGATGACTAGCAAATGCCAATTACCCCCCAAAGAAAATTTCAATCAGATTTGATTGAAAACAATTTAATTCTGGATTTTATTCATTAATGATAAATTTCTTAGGACATTCATTTTACACCCCGGAGAGATGATTCCAAACTAGCTACACGAGGTATTTACTTCAATTCAACTTACCTTTTCCTTGTTATAAAATCTGTGATCTTCCTATTTTTTCTGATGTTTGACATTGTTTTCATCCTCCAAACAAGAAATCATGCTTCAATGAAATCTCTGGTGTAATATCACATTTTCCTGGCAAAACATCGACCCCAGGCACTTGAGACAAAAGATTCACGAGGATAACAACGGGGATTGGCCAATTTATCATCTACGAGTTAATCATGTGTTGTGTATGTCAACTTATGAAAGGAAATTATCGTAAGTACGTGACCCATCCTCACTGCTCAGTGGGTGTGATAATCAACACGAGTCCCATTAACTGTTTTAAAGTTTATTTGCCGCTGGCCTGCGACTTTATATCATAAGAAAACCTCCTGAGTACAACAGGCAGGGTTATCGGAACAAAACAAAACAGTTTTCAGCAAGTTATTTCCATTTATTTATCTACAATAATCTCTCTACTATCCGGATGTCCACTATCCGGATACATCACTATTCGGACATCATAGGCTGTCCAACCCCCCAAATGCCCCCAAATAAAAAAAAAATCCGATTTTTTTGGACCGCGTCAGTTTGAATTTCCCGCGCGTGCCGACCAGCTGTGTTTTCGCGCCTCCCGCCTCTCTCACGGTCTCATTTCCCACTCAGCTGTCGGCTCATCAACTCGCCCTCAACATGGCTCCTGAAGTTCTTGGTTTTATGGTGATTCTCTACCTCCAGCAGGGCTTGCTGCTGCTCTGCACCTTCTTTATCGTGTTTGTGATGATGGCCCCGCCACTTGAGAAGAGGAAGAAAGTGGTGCTGACTGAAGAAGAAACGGAAGATATTGGAGAAGGTGGACGCAGGGTGGCTGAAATCACGGATCCTCCGTGAATTCAACCTCCCTCACTCCACTTTGTTTGATATCAAGAGGTCCCGAGACAAACTACAGCAGTACACAGCTGATTTCACTTCAAAAACCAGACGGAACGTGGAGAGGAAGATGATGTTTACTCCTAAGTATGTATGCTGACATCGACCATTCCACGCTCGTCTGGTATCGACAACAACGTGCTGCTGGTGTGTTGGTACGTGGAACGGAGCTGAAACCTGCTGCCGAGAAGTTCGCAAGGCTACAGGACACCTCAGACTTCAAGGCATCTGAAGGTTGGCTCTTCGCGTTCAAGTTACGGCACGGACTTACCAACCATAAGGCTCATGGCGAAGATGTGGACGCTAATGACGAGGGAATAGAAGAGTTTCGGCAGAAGGTGAAGGGCTTGATTGACAGGGAGGGCCTCACTCTCAGTCAAGTCTACAATGCTGACGAAACTGGCCTATTTTATTGTTCAATTCCCAAAAACACTCTTGCTGAGGAGACGGAGAAGCGTGTACCTGGCCCCAAGCTCTCCAAGCAACGGGAGTCTGCTTTGTGCTGTGCCAATGCTAATGGCATGCACCGCCTCAAGCCCATTATTGTTGGCCGTGCAAAGCAGCCTCGGTGCCTTTGTGGGTTAATGGATGTCCTTCCTGTCGTGTGGTATTATTCTTTGAAGGCTTGGTTCACAACCAAGATCTTCAGAAATTGGTTTCACCAACACTTTGTCAAGGAGGTCATTCATTAGCAGATGGAGACACTAAAAATCCCACGTGACCAGGTAAAGGCCCTCCTGATTCTAGACAATGCACCTGTGCATCCGTTTGAGAAGGAGTTGGTGGCTGAAAATGGCCACATTAGGTGTCTGTTTTTGCCACCTAATACAACTGCTCTCATCCAACCAATGGAACAGGGAGTGATTGTGGCAGCGAAGAGGCTCTACCGACGGAGGTTTTTGGACGAGATGATGGTTGTCTACGAGGACGAGGACGATCACAGGGAAGGACGAGACATGCGAGGACAAAAAACTGTCGAAAACCTTCGCCGATACAACCTCAAGTCTGCCATCTACAACTGGGCCAGTGCATGGAAGGAACTCTTTGTCAAGACTCTAGAAAATGGTTGGTCTCGGCTGCTTCATGGAAGTGACGTGGTGCACAATTTTGTAGGTTTTGGCGTGGATGACTTCCATGCAAGACTTCGTACGGGTGGAGACAATGTGGATGTCGACGAAGTGCGTGAGTGGTTGGATGACGACGAGGGCGATCCGGGGTATCAGATCATGTCTGATATCGAGATCGCATCTACTGTTGCCAGTCTGAGTACCCAGCAGGAAGATTCCGACGAGGACAGCGACGATGATGCGGACACCTCACGGCTTGCCACTACTTCAACCATCCCCAAGCTGAGCGCACTCTGGGAACATGTGGAGTTTGTCCTTGACTACCTAGAACACACGGACTGCGACAGGGAGATGGGGCCCTTGGGACTTGTGGATGAAGTGCGAGGTTTCAGGCAGTCCATCATTAATCATCAGAATCGTCATTGCTTGCATCAATCAACCACTGACAGTTTTTTCAGGCCAGTCAACCCTGCCATCGTCAACCCTCACTCCACACCATTACCTCACCAAGAAAGGCTTTCTAGCTCTGAGCCACAGCCCAGCACATCAGGCACGGCGGAGTCACCACTGGATGTGAGTTTGCGGCTATCTTCTGAGTCCTCTGCAGTGGATAGCGTATCACCACTTCCCACCAAGGAGCCCCTACGCAGACTCCGTCAGCTCATCTCGGACTCTGACAGTGACTAAATTCTCCAGGACTCGTCACTAGACCACACGGGAATTTACAGTTATGTACAGTGCACTGAAGTGATGTGATGCAACATGTTACTGTATTATGGGAAAGGAATCATTGTGGGAAGTGCTGGTGAGAAGTGCTGGTGAGTGTAAAGTGCAGCAGAAGTGCCAAGGTGTCTCAGGTGCACCTTCTTACTGTCAGAAGCTGGGATGACCATGTGGGTTATACATCAGGACGGCGGAATCATTCTCGTAAGTACCCTAACTTCATCAAAATTCCTTGTTTTGTTCTTCCCATATCATTAATCTCATGCATAGACTGTGTGAAGAGAGATAATCGGGACATTGTAGGTGAGCAGTGTGTGAAGAATGATGAGGGAAGGGTACTGGTAAACAGTGAGGATATTAAAGATGCATGGAGAGAGCATTATAGTCGGTTGTTGAATGAGGAGTTTGATTAGGATAGGGAAGGTTTGGAGCCAGGTGATCCAGTGTTTGGGCCTTGGCCTTTGATTGACGCTGCTACTGTGAGTGAGGCAATAGGCAGGATGCGGGTGGGGAAGGCGGCAGGTGTGTCTGGGTTGACTGCCGAAATGTTGAAGGCCTCAGGAGATATTGGGGTGAGGTTAGTCACTGACCTGATAAATA
>JAGKTI010039671.1:0-10526 GCA_018397915.1 Birgus latro | reverse complement strand
TTCACTATTCATATATACTCAGAACTAGAAGAAATGAAAATGATATGGTTTTTCTGGGGTTTAATTATCAAAATAATATCTACCTAATATTTACACGCATGAAAATCATGAGGTATTTTTCCACCCCTTTTTACTTCACTTAAATGTTCCGTGCTGGATACCGTTTATTACCCCCGCACTTAATTATCTACACTTAATTCACTTAATTACTAACACTGTTATAATTAAAGCACTCTTTTATTCCTGGCTTTAAAGTCAACCTTATATATGTAATCTTTTAAATACATACTAGTACTGTTATAATTAAAGCACTCTCTTTTATTCACTTATTTATATCATATTATATTTTAAATATAATGAGTCACTGGCACTGTTATATTAGTATCTTATCACTTAATACAATAAACATATTTGAATATTAAAATCTCCTTCCGTTTCTTTCTAAGTAACTAGGAGCCTCTCTACTAGTCCCGACGATGGACAGATACTACCGCTGTTCACAATTTGTACCTGCGATTACACTGGCTTGTACTCTTACTCACAGTTAACAGCAGTACCCTCATTGTCAGTCCTTGGTAACTACTGCTTCCTCTCGCTCGCAGCAGATTTCCGAGATCCTTTCCCTTCACGACTGCCTCGTCACTCTCGTCAGTCGTCTCGGCTCTACGGTTACGCCTTCGCCCTGACGTCTCCGCTGCCCGGGGCTCACGTCTCCTCTCTACGACGTTACCTCGATCTCTCTACTGTATCCCCTCTACTCCCTGCTGTCCTGGCCTCGAGAGTTGCCGATGTTCACCAGCAGTTCACATGGTTGCGAGGTGGGTGATGGCTTCACCCACTCATTCACCACCTTCATCCGTGCGTCATCCATCGAAGAGGCTCGAGCAAATGCAGAGGTCAGCATGTTTCCCACGGTAGATTTTGCTGTGTCAACATGGGTTCCCATACCCTGCCTGACCTCTACCCTCACACCACTCCTCTTACTCTCTCTCTCTCTCTCTCCTACTTTCTCTCAGCTTTCACTTACTTTCTCTCAACTTTCCTTCCTTTACTCCACCTCTCCATACCTATTGTCCGCAGCTATATGTGGAGCTAGCATCAGGCTCCCTGTTCTCTCTCTTCTGTCCTTGTGTCACCTTAAACTCACATCCAGCAGGTGCACTTGTATCCACACCTGTTACAGCTGTGTGTCTGCTTACATCTGCCTGAGGAGAGCCATGTCGGCTTCCCGACATAACATTTAAGTGTGAACTCAACCACCTCCACCACCTCCGTCTCCAAAACAAAACAAACTGCCGACGAATGTAGCTGACGAAAGGCAAATTATGTGCACTGAATTCTTTCATTTTTGTCTTTCTTTATTAATTTATACACTGTATATGCTCCTTTACTTTAGTGTTAAGAAGATAAGTAATAAGTAATGTTACTGCAATTTGGAAGGGTGAAAATCCATCTCCAACACACGCTACCGACGGTCTGTACTGCCTCTGTGAATGATTTTCTACCAATTAACCACTTCAGTACTGTGACGTCTATTTCTACTTTATTTACGCTTCCTCCAGCCGATTTTATGTCACTCAGGACGGGACTCACACTCTGAAGGGGCTAACGAAGGCTGTACCAACCCCGTGCACTTCCACAGATCCAACCTACACTGACTAAAATTGTCTGGTGGCAGCAAGAACAAAATGAAAATACACCCAGCACTGAAGGGGTTAAATGTATGTTAAATGCACTAACTTGTTTTTTGTCATAACGTATTTATTTATATATGCTTCTTTAATTTAGTGTTGAAAGGACGAGTAATAGGTATTGTCTTAGCAATTTTGGGGGGTGAAAATTCGGTAATTTAGCAATTTTGGGAGGTGAAAATTCGGTAAGCCGGAAAAATCGGTAATTCGAACCAGGGTAGAGCCCCATATAGTTCGGCTTATGAAGGGTTTACTTGTATATGCAATTAGCCATTGCAAGTCCACTGCTGAACAAAAGCCTCAGCCAACCTTTTGGACGAATTCCTTGACTGAGCGAATCTGCCAGTTTTGCATGCAAACTTCCCTATTTCATCTCTTCACCTTCTGTCTGGACTTTTTCTGTTATGCTTACGATCTCTTGAGTCCAGACACCCAGCCTCTTTCTCTGTCGGTTATCCCTTATTCCGGCTACATGATCTGCCCACCTCCATTTCTGATCTTTTATAATTTCAGTAATGTCTTTGACTTTAGTCTACTTTCTCACTCAAGGTGATCTTTTTCTGTCTCTTAAAAAATTCCCCAACATTGACTTTTCCACTGCTCTTTGAAAATGGATTAGTTGATTATCCATCGATTTTATCAGTTTCCAGGTCTCACAACCATATGGCATAGCTGAGACTAAACAACTATTGTATACTGGTACTTTTCGTTTCATGCATTCTAGCAATCTACTTTTCACTATTTCTCAGTGTTTACCGAAAGCAATTCCATCCGATTGTAATGTCTTTTTATTTCGATATCATGGTCTTTCGTTAATTTTAATATATGCCTCCGGTAATATTACTCCTAGCCTTCTTCAAGAATTTCTTCATATTATTCTGATGACGCTATTTGGTGTATTAGTATTACATATTACTTTATTACATTGGAATATCTTTAGCCCCACTTTGAGACTTGATTTATGTCATGTAATATTTCTCGCAGTATCTCTGCTGTTTCTGAGATAAGGACAATGCCATCTACATCTCTTTAAAAGTTTAGATTTTCTTCATCTATGTTCACTCCTTTGTTTTCCCAGTCTAGCTTTCTGAAAATACTTTCTAGGCATGCTGTAAATAATATTGATGAAACTGTATCTCCCTGATGGAAGCCCTTCATAATCTTTTTTTTTTCCGAGTATTTATATAATTCTGCTGTTCCATCATTATTTATGTTTTTAAGCAGTTTTACAACGTTCTCATTTACTCCTTATTCCTGCAATGAATTTATAATTACTATGTGCTCCACTGAGTCGGAAGCATTTTCTTAACAAAACCAAAGCATATTCGTTTATTACATTCTGTAGGTTCCTCAGTTTGCTAATTCATGGTGTGTTGATGATTAGTAGTCCAAAACCTGCATCGAAATCCTGCTTGCTCATGAGGTTGTTTTTTTTTTTTTATTATGTTTGTAAGAACTTTAGTGAAGAGTTTATAAATACCTGGTAATAAGTTAATGGGTCGATAAATACTAAGATCTTTTGAGTCGCCTTTTTTGTAAAGCAAAATAACTCTTGCATTACACCATGTATTGAGAATTTCCTTCTTCTATATACAGTAAGTAAATACGTGGGCGAACCTGTTTTGTATTTCTACTGCATCCGACAATAAATCTGCTACAATTTTATCTTATCTTAGAGCCTTTCTTCCTTTCATACTTATAAGAGAAATGTTTGCTTTGTCTGGTCTTACCTCACGTATATAGCTTATGTTCTTTGTAAAATTCTTCAACTCTTTTCACCATTCTATCTCTGCATATTACGACGTCACTGTTTTTGCCTTTCAGTGATACAGTTTGTTGGTTTCCAAGTGCCATATTACTTAGGACCTATTTCAGACATTTTCCCTTTGTGATGGTTTCTATGATCTGATCAATTTTTCTCTTTCTTTTTTCTTCTCTCTGTCACTTGTTAATAAGTTTATTCAATTCCTTTCTTTCTATTTCAACTTTGTTTTCTTTCATCTCTTTTCGTCTTTCATGAGGCCAGTGTCATTTTTGAAAGTGCAACCTCCCCATATCCACTCACCAAGGGCGAGCAATATTTAAGCTGAGAGCGCACATAACTTATTAGCTATAGACAAATGGTCGTCAGTGAAGAAGATACAAACTCTGCAAAATAATCCAAGTTTCAGTGAGATGGTTTTAGCGAATGATCTGACAAGAGAACCAGCTGTCATTGTTGAGCGAAACACCGAGAATTTCAGTACTTTTGGAGAGAGAGAGATCTTTATAGCACTGACGATAATATTGGAACCTGGGAATATCTATCTATTAGAAAACTGTATATTTGGTTTTACTAGCATTAAATGAGACAATGTTATTTCGTCCCCATTCAGTGATCCTAAGTGATTCTTGATTTATGGAGATAGCAGTACTGAGTTGTGAGTTAGAAAAATTAAATTTTGTGAATGGGCATTTAATTGTGAATGAACTGTGAAGTGTTGAGTCATCTGTATATGAATGGTTGGGATTATGGGTAACAGCTATGAGATCATTAATATGAATTAAGAATAGGATTGGACCCAGAACTGATCCTTGTGGTAAGCCAGCTGTAATTGAGTGGAAATTGGAATATGCATCATGTACATTCACTCTTATCTTTCTGTTGCTGAAATAGGAAATCAGAGGAACAAAAGACATTACTCCATAGCTAGGGATTTTGGACTGCAGGGAACAGTGCCACATTCTGTCAAAAGCTTTAGAAATATAAAGGGCTACTGCATGAGTTTCGCCATGTTGGTCAACTGATTGAATGATGATGTGAGTCTGGAGATTAGGTATATCAGTGGTGGATCTTTCTTGGCGAAAACCATACTGTCTGACACTAATTAACCCATCACGTCTCGACCGATTTCCAACCTCTGGTACTCCCCAGTCCCGAGCATTTTCGGATTTTTTTGGGAGGAGGGGTCAAACCTTCGCTTTTGGTGAGAAACGTCGAAAATTCATAGAGAAATCGCCGTCCTGTGGCTATAAATGATGCTACAAGTGATGAGTCAGCCTTACTTTTTCTCTTTTTCTCAGGGTACCTGGCTAAAGAAAACGAACTATGGAAGGGTTAACTAATTCAAGCCACTTTAAATTACACATTTATTTATGTATATGGTACGAATTTATGTGTAGTACAACACTATTTTGGTTTTCACACATTTATAAAGGCTACAGAATCATTGTTTAGTCACTAAACACATCCACATATGGGCATTTAATTGTGAATGGGCATTTAATTGTGAATGAACTGTGAACTGTTGAGTCATCTGTATATGAATGGTTGGGATTATGGGTGACAGCTAAGAGATCATTAATATGAATTAAGAATATGGTTGGAGCCAGAACTGATCCTTGTGGTAAGCCAGCGGTAATTGAGTGGAAATTGGAATATGCATCATGTACTTTCACTCTTATCTTTCTGTTGCTGAAATAGGATATCAGAGGACATTACTCCGTAGCAAGGGATTTTGGACTGCAGGGAACAGTGCCACATTCTGTCAAAAGCTTTAGAAATATAAAGGGCTACTGCATGAGTTTCTCCATGTTGGTCAACTGACTGAATGATGGTGTGAGTCTGGAGATATATCAGTGGTGGATCTTTCTTAGCGAAAACCATACTGTCTGTCACTAATTAACCCATCACGTCCTGACCAATTTCCAACCTCCGATACTCCCCAGTCCCGAGCATTTACGGATTTATTTTTTTTTGGCTCAAACCTTCGCTTTCGGTGAGAAACATCGAAAATTCATAGAGAAATCGCCCTCCTGTAGCTATAAATGGTGCTACAGGTGATGAGTCAGCCTTTCGTTTTCCCTATTTCTCAGGGCACCTGGCTAAAGAAAACGAACTATGGTAGGATTAACTAATTCAAGCCACTTTAAATTACGTATTTATTTATGTATTTGGTACGAATTTATGTGTAGTACAACATTATATTGGTTTTCACACATTTATATAGGCAATAGAAGCATTGTTCAGTCACCAAACACATCCACATATGGCACCTTCCTTTATGACATTACCACCTCCTTACTTCTGTCTGTTTCTTGCTCTAGCTTCTTTACTTCTTTGTCCTCCACCTCAAGTATCACTTTCACCGTGAATTTCGTCATTGGAGAGACCATGGGGCAACATACCTTTACTGGCCAGGTTTCTGCTAACAGGTGAATTGTCCAGTGTGGGGGGGAGGAGGGGAGGGGGGTTAGGTGGGGCCAGGCAGTATCCCCACTTGACAGCCGGTAAAGGAAGGTCTCCCACATAAGCCTACCAAGTATCACCCATGAAACTTGAAAACTGTGCAAATTATGACTCTTGCAATTGTGCGACATACCTGTACGTCGATGGGTGTAGCTGTGACAAAATGGTGCAACGTACCCTTACGTCGCTGGGATTCCTCGGGTTAAGTTATTGGATTCAAGATGTTTAATTATGTGCTTATTCATTAACCTGCCCAGTCCTGACTGCTTTTTTGCCCAACACACCCTCAGAGCCTAACCTATTTTCAACTTGTCTTTTTTTGGCTCAAACCTCCACTTTTGGTGAGGAACATTGAAAATTCCTAGAGAAATAGCTCCCCTGAGCTTATAAATGTTGCTACAGGTGAGAGTCAGTCTTATCTTTTTGTTCTCTCTCAGGGTATCTGGCTTCAAAGAAAACGAACCATTAGAGGGTTAACTATTTGAAGCCACTTTCAATTACGTATTTATTTATTTATTTGGTACGAATTTGTGTAGTACAAGACTATATTGGTTTTCACACAATAACATAGGTGATATAAGCATTGTTCACTCGCCAAAAACACCAGTATATGGCCTACCTTAACGACATTGCCACCTCATCACTTCTGTTTGTTTCTTCCTCTCGCTTCTTTATGTCTTTGTCCTCCACCTCAGGAATCACTTTCACTTTGAATTTCGTCATTGGAGAGGCCGTGGGGCAACATGTCTTTACTGGCCAGGTTACTGCTAACAGGTGAATTGCCGAGTGAGGGGGAAGGGGGGAGGGGGGGTCAGGTGGGGCCAGGCAGTATCCCCGCTCGAAAGCAGGTAGAGGAAGGTCTCCCACATATGCCTACCAAAAATCACCTGCAAATCTTGAAAAATGTGCAAACGACGGGCCTTGCAATTGACTGACGTTAAATGCACGTCAGTGGGTCTGAGCGTGAAAAAAAGTGGTAACGTGCATCATACGTCGGGGGGGACTGGGCAGGTTAAAATTTCAAATACTTTACCAAGAGAAGATGTGATGGCTATTGGTCTGTAATCAGAGGGGTCAGAGGAACTTCCTTTCTTTGGAACTGGGTGAATATTGGCTTCTTTCCAAGAATGAGTGAATGGAGAAGTACATATGGATAGTCTGAATAATTTGGCTAGAAAAGAAGCAAGTCCTGGGGAGCACTTTTCAAAGCAAGTGGAGGAATTCCATCTGAGCCTGAAGTTTTGTTGGTTGGTAAATTGTCTAGGATGGATTTTACATAATTATTATCTAGTCTGTATTTTAAGTGGAGCAATGTCGGGAGAGTCAAGTTCCAGAACTGGGGCATTCTGGCTGACTTCCCGTAATGCAGAATTTCTGGCGAATGTACTGGCAAGAATATTCGCTTTAACATGGGGGTCATTTGTAATATCATCGTCTGAAGATTTTAGTGGGGAATGAGGGATGACTTGTTAAAGTTACTGTTGAAAGAACTGACAGTTGACCAAAAAATTCTATTGTCATTAGGACTGTTTTCTAGTTTGGATGCTTGGTTGTTAAGTAAGTTTGACTTAGCATGATTTATTGCTGCTTTGAAATGGTTTCTAGGAATTTTAAATTGAGTGATTCAGAATTTTTTTATTTTAAGTAAGAGTTATATGCTAATGACTTTTGGGCCATTGCTCTGACACAGTTGCTATCAAACTATTTTGAGGAGTCCAATCATTTATTGAATGGTGAACATTTCCACAAGGGATTAATTCATTTATGTGGGACTTGGTAGAATTCATGTCATTAGAGAAGAAAGACTGCCATGGAATGTCAGGAAGATCATTTCTAAATCCATCCCAGCCTGCCCAATTGAAGTAACACTGGTGACAGTACTTCTTTCCTGTACTGATCTGGAATATTTGTCAGGAAGAGATCCAGTATATAGGCATTATAGTAAGGATTATCTGGTATTCCGGCTTAGCCAACTGCATTAGATTAGACGATTCTGCAAACAGCTTGCATTCTATTAGTCCTGGCAGAATGCGATAACCATTCTACATTATGTGCATTACAATCACCCAAAACGGTAATTTCAGTGCTAAGGGTGAGGTTAGGGTTAGGAAACTGTATGGGTTAGAGTCAAATACACTGGGTTCTGAAGAAGCACTGGGGGAACAGTACATTGCACAGATATATATGGTAATATTTACAGTAAATATTTAGTTTATAGAGTGAATAATCAAAATTAGTTAAAGTGAAGTTCAAAATAGTGTCAACTGATCATTCAGATTTGATATAACAGGTGCCATCCTTGTTATGGATGTTTGTGAGGAATTGATAACCAGGAAAAGTAAATGGAGATATTTCAGTAAAGCATGTAATTTGGGATTCTGTGAGAAAGAGCTAGAGAGGAAAATGACTGAAGAAAAAAGTGAACTGAATTCAAATTAGTATAAAGACCGCGAGTATTGGTTAACAGGGCCGAACCTGTGCTTCTTCGCTGACGAGCATGAACTGTGTTTGCAATGGTTGCTGCTCTCACAGTCGCTTCATAGTAACCGGGATGACCCTGTGCTGCAAGCCTCACCTTGCCGGTGGTGGCAGTCGAAGATACCACCGGTTTTGCAGATATTAATGCAGTGGCCATTGTTAAGGGGGAATGGAAATAGAAGGTTGGTATCCAAAGCCCATGTAGTGTGGTGTAGACTGTTGAAGGTAGAGGTATTATAAGAGTATGCTGGCCTACTTTCTGTGTAAATTAAAGCACTGAAAATATTCAGCAAAGGGAGATGGTCAGGACCAGGTCTTGAGAGATGGTGAAACGGAAGATCTCTCTCTCCCTGTCATCAGCTTGCCATCCACCTCGGAAGTACTGCCCAGTTCGACTTGTGCTACAGTCTACTCCCTTCACACCATTGTAAATTACCAATTAATCTTTCAGTTTCCTTTCTTGCATTAAGTATTATATTTGGGAAACAGAAGATTTTTTCTTTTTCATATACTAAGAACCTCATCTGTTTACAGTGTTCATGGAGGTGTGATGTGGCTGCTATTGTAAGTATTTCTTACACTAATCTTCACGAAAGCACGTTGCTCAAAACATCTTTCCAATTGATACATAGCTTAAAACCAGGTAAGTGAAAGAATGTGATGGTTCAGGCAGGAGGCTATACGTTAACAGGATAATATCTGTCAGTTTATTGTCATGCTGCATCCTTTGCGTGGTATCAACTAAAGGATCTCCAGAAAACTCTAATGCAAATGATGTACATATATCGCATCATCATCATCCATATTTTTTCTTGGTCTTCAAAAGGGAATTATTATTAAGTATTTTTGTTGTGTATTTATACTTCTGGAAGAATAGAATTCGACTAAAGATGCATTTCACAAAGGTATGTATAATATTAATATGATCTTACTTTGGTGTTGACGCATCACACACCCATATTATAAGCCCGTCATTTCGATGATATACAGGGTGTCACATACTCTTGGTAGGCAAGAAAAAAAAAGGCACGCATACGGCTTAACTAAAAGACGAGATTATATTATAAAACAAATTTCTTTTTCGAATACATAAAAAAAAACATTCAATGTAATCCTGATTTCCGTGTTGCACCTTAAACACATTATTATTATAATTATTATTTGAATAAATGCATCTCAGTATGCTGTGTCGTTTAGACACATGTTTTGCAAACCCAGCATAAGTTTGTGGAAACTCAGTACCAATACATTCATTGGAGCTCTTACTGGATGGTATTACCACTGGATGAAACAAGAGATGACTGTTAGCCTAGTATGACATAATGTTTGACTGATGCTGCTCCCTCCAGAAACTTTGTGATAGAAGGCTGGGTATGTAGCTCCTAATTGGTAAGTCACAGCTCTGGAGTGGTAGCTAATAAGAAATGTGTCTCATTCCACGAATTAAGGTTGAGACGGTCGCAGTATCAAACATTTCTCCACAAAAAAGATCATTCCTCCCAGACTGAGCCCCAGCAGAAGTAACAAAAACGGTCCCTGAACATGAGTAAGTGTCAGACTCCTAAACTTTGTGCTTTGACTGTTCTCCTGTATCTTTCCCTCCTGCTGAAGATTTCTGAGCTCCTCTCGCTGTTTGATGCGGTGTTCTCGAGCAGCTGCTTCTAGTGCTTCCTTATCCCATTGCTCGTACAAACCAGCCTGAGAACAATATCATATTTATGTTAAATCTGATACTCTAAAGTAAGAAGAGTATTAACTTAAATCAGTTAGATTAGAAGATCCACCAATTCATTTTTCTGTTGTCTATTAGCCCACCAGTAACATAGGGATCAGGGCCTAGACTCTGTAATAAACACAGAGGGCAAGAGTGACCAGCTGCTTGTCCAAAAGTGACCATATCCCAACCTTCTCTTGAAAGCAAACTCTTGGTCCCTTAGATCAGAATAACTCAGTGAATTACTAGCATCAAAAAAATAACATCTCTGAAGTCAAACTGGTAATTATATAATAATGTGTGCTGAAGTAGGAACAGCTGATATTGCCAGTCAGAATTTGTTTTGTCAAGAAATCATTCTTGTGAAAATGTCAACCACTTGAGTACGATGAGGCATGAAATTATATTCTTACCA
>JAGKTI010039670.1:0-10527 GCA_018397915.1 Birgus latro | reverse complement strand
AGGAGGAAAAAGAAGGAGGAGGAAAAAGAAGGACGAGGAAGAAAAAGGAGGAGGAAAAAAGAAGGAGGAGGAAAAAGAAGGACGAGGAAGAAAAAGGAGGAGGATAAAGAAGGAGGAGGAAAAAGAAGGACGAGGAAGAAAAAGGAGGAGGAAAAAGAAAAAAGAGGAGGGGGAGGAGGTGGAGGAAAAAGGAGGGAAATAGTTTTAATCTTTATTTCCACTGAATGAGAGAGAGAGAGAGAGAGAGAGAGAGAGAGAGAGAGAGAGAGAGAGAGAGAGGAAAGTAAGAAGGAGAGAGAGGGAGGGAGGGAAAAAAGAGAGGGAGATGAAGGAAAGAGAGAACACAATAGAGAGGAAGCGAGGGGAAGGGAGGGAGGAAGAAAAATGATGAGGGAAAGAGAAAGTACAATGAGGGAGGGAGGGAGGGAGGAGAGTGAGGAAGGGAGAGGGAAGAAGGGAGGAAGGGAGAGGGAAGAAGGGAGGAAGGGAGAGGGAAGGCTCAGTCGTCGGCATCCAGTGTTCCTCCTCTCTCTCTCCCTCCCTCCCTTCCCCTACGACTTTCTGGCGCCAGGCATCTCCTCATTGATCTCTCTCTCTCTCTCTCTCTCTCTCACCATCCATTTATCAGAAGAGTTATCCTTATCATTAAAGACTTCCTTCTTCGTGTATAAACTCTTCAATTGCAGCAGGGTGACAAAAACAATGAACACCTTGATATGATAACCAGATCGCATAGATAAGCTTACTGGTTGACACAGAATGCACACCCTAACGTTTGATAAGAAACTGCTCAACTGTGTGTGTGTATGTGACAAACACACACACACACACACACACATAGTTGCAACAGCAGATTAAAAACTGAGCAACTGCATTCAAATTAGTGGACTGTGATAATAACTTGGTCTTGTTACGAAAAACATACCTCGGCATTTTGCAAGAGTGCAAATGACGCCTTCATTGTGTGTGTGTGTGTAACACTGGGGGGCGGGGGAGGTGGGAAGTAGATATATAAGGTGGCAAAGCAAACCTTGAAGTATATGGCTGACAAAACACCTGAAGAGAAAATCAACAGCTTCAATACACTTTGGGTGGTGTTCTTCAAAGTTGTACCAGAACTATTTCAACAACTTGAACATAAAATGGAATTCCAAAAAAGTAAGTTCATCAAACATCATCATCATCACTCTCATCATCTTCATAACCTAACCTAAACTAAATTATCTAACCCAACCCTACTTAACTTTTTTTAATTTACTGTTGCAACCTTTTCAAATTAATTCAACCTAACTAGTGCAGTGCTACTTGCAATCCTGACTATGGCTACGTACCCCAATCAACGGGTTTAAATCAGTTCATATTAACTATCTATCTACCTGTTGCTAGACGCCTTAATCCCATAAGGGGTGGCTGCAAACAAATTGCCTCCATGTCACCCTGTCCCCTGCCATTTCACTGCCCTCCGCCAACTAACAACCCCCGTCTACCTCTATGCGCCAACCCTCCATCTCATGTTGACAATTTCAGTAAACTGAATGCTATTTTACTTTACTCTTGCTCACTATCTACCTACAGCCAGATGCCATAATCCTGTAAGGGGTGGGCGTTTGTCTCTGAGTTAATTGTTCTACTGGGAGGGGCACTAACCCTCTGATTTTTTTTTTTTTTTAAGTCTCCAACTCTGGGCAAAGGCTTCAGGGCCTATTCCCAAGTCCCAGTAGTCCTCATTGGGGACCAGTAGTCCTCCTACATCTCGACATGTCACCACTTCAGCGCTAACACCCACCATCCATATTGAATACATGCTAGGGCTGTCTCATACATGACTGGTGTATTGGTATTAGCAGGGGTATTTTTATGACATGTCGGCGGGTCATCTGGTAGATCAGAAAAGTCTGCATTTTATGAAATTCAAATCCTTAAACTGTTCCCTGCCCTAGCCAGGATTCGAACCTGGGTCCATTAGGTCTGCAGGCCACCTCTCTACCGATTCTGCCACCACCACGTATGGGTAGATTAAATGGTTACCATCCGGAGTTGTAAATGGTTCTTGTCTACTACATTAAGTTTTATTCTGCTAAACAATAAGGCAATCAGTAATTATTTTCTTTATTCTGTTAAGTCAGTCACTAATTTATTTTTCTTTACTTTTCTTCCCCTTTCTCTTTCTGTACCTCCTCCTTCTCTTATTCTTCTTCCTCCTCATCTTTCCATTATTTTTTTTTTAATTTAATAGTCTCCTGCTCCTCCCTTAATTCTCTTCCTCCTCTTTTCCTCACTGTGCTAATTTTTCTCCGCCTCCTCTTTCTTCTTGCTGTCTATATTCCTCTTTCCCACACAGTGCTAATTTCTCTTCTGCTCCTCCTCCTCTTTCTTCTTGGTGTCTATATTCCTCTTTCTCACACAGTGGTAATTTCTCTTCTGCTCCTCCTTCTCTTTCTTCTTGGTGTCTATATTCCTCTTTCTCACACAGTGCTAATTTCTCTCCTCCTCCTCCTCCTTCTCTTTCTACTTACTATCTATATTCCTCTTTCTAACACAATGCTAATTTCTCTCCTCCTCCTCCTCCTTGTCTTTCTTCTTGACATCTATATTCCTCTTTCCCACACAATGCTAATGTTTCTCCTGCTCCTCCTCCTTCTTGCTATCTATATTCTTCTTTCCTAAACAATGCTTATTTCTCTCCTCCTTTCTTCTTGTTGTCTATATATATGTATTCCTTTTTCCCACACAGTGCTGATGTTTCTCCTCCTCCTCCTCCTTTCTTCTAGCCATCAATATTCTTCTTTCCTTCAGAGTGCTAATTTTTCTCCTTCTCCTCCTTCTTCTTGCTATCTATATTCCTCCTTTCCTCCACCTCAGTCAAACATTTGTGAGGTCTTTTCTTAATCTCATATATATTGTTCTTATCTTAATCTTGATAGTTTAATTCTGCCTTGCCCATCTCTCCCTCTCTCTTTTGTCATTATTTTCTTCTATTTGTAATTCACCTTCATCTTACAGTCCTCCTTGCTTTTCTAAGACTTTTATTAATTTTTCTTATTTTCCAGCTTCTTCTTTCTGCATACTTTCTTCCTGCTCTTTTTTTCTTCTTTCTTGTTCTGTCCACAACCCTATATAAGGTACAGATGGCCATCATCATCATCAACAATAAAGAGGACCCAACGAGATGCTCCAAGCAGACCCGAAGGCAACTAAAAGCGCAGTCTAATGGTTGCGTACAATAGCTATCTAAAGTGAAACCCATGAAGACAATACATAACACTGGAATATATAAAAAAAAGCACACACACACACACGCACATGCTCTTACCAGCAGTGAATATGATGATGCTGATGATGATGATGTACAGTGCCAATACCTAACACTGGGATTTAAAAAAAAAAAAATCACAGTCTTACCAGCAGTGGATGGTGGTGGTGATGATGATCATGTACAGCTGCAGTTGGGAAACTGTAGTACACTCCGACAGAAGGTGTAATCCACAATATCCTCACCTGGCGGCAGCTCTCTGTGTAGAAGATGGATGACAAGTCATGAATGACGGATGGACACATACGAGTACACAGATAAAGTGTACAGACAGACAGACACTAATGAGGAGCCTACATAAGTGGCATTGTGCACCCTGAGTGGAGTGAAGCACGTGCGGTGTCAACCAGGGAGCAAAACGGGTTCATGTCTCCCTGCACCTCACCATGGGATGGTCCCTGGTCCAACCCTGGTGAGGAGCTGTCTACAAGGAGGGGACGCCAGACACATATGAAGGCCTTTTTGGTTTATCCTTGGTGGGTTTCAAGCATGGCTAGTAAAACACTTGGTCAGGGTTTAATGTGCCACTCTGACTGTACTGTATAGGCCATTTCAAATAAACTTATTATTATATTAAGGCAATATTTGTACTGTGTAAATCATATGAGTACTGTAACAGGCACTATTTTGGCATGTTTTATGGGAATTTTATTGTTTATGTGCAGCAGTTACACTTGTGGTGCCCTGACAATGTTTCTGGAATATACCATAATATTTTGACTTTGTGATCACTGTATTAAAACCATCTTGATCACTGAACTTGTTTTTGTTTTTTTGTTTTTTTTTCATCTGAGGTATGTGAAATCAGATACTAAAGAATGAATATCTCTTACTGGTTATAAAAATGAACTATGCACATAAAACTGGCATCCCTCCACCTAGTACACTGAACTATAACATGATATTAACATCTGATTATAGTGCCAGTCATGAATAAGTGTCACAAAAAGAATGAAGAGCCTCAGGATTGCCTTATTCTCCCACCAAGCAATGAAAAATAAGTTACGAAAATCTACGCAAAATTTAAGGTAAATAACCTATGTATATTTCAATAACAAACACTTTCAGCATTAAAGTGATGCAAGGAAGCAACAGAGGGAAGTTTGTTGGCTCTATGCAAGTACTTGAGTCACATGGCTATATCAGTGCCACCATATGAAGGCTTCCCTCTCCACCACCTCTTGTTCAGGACATAACCAAGTTTCCATATATCACAAATCCAAAATTTAACACATATACATATCATTTGAGCACTATCAACAAGTGCTATCTCATTTCAATAACCCATACCTTCAACATGGCAAGAATTTATAGTGTAATTCAGTGATAAAGTCAAGATTTAGATAAGATGTTTTTGATTTGTACTCCAAAATGTCAACGATCACTGTTGTCAAAGCAAGAAATATCTCTTTGCCAGCCAAAAGTGCCATAAACTAAAAACAATGATACTGTCAACATCCCTATCATAAACCTGTAGTTGGGTCCATTGTTAAAGTTACAGAGTTTAGGTAAGATATTCTGATATACACCTCAGACTGCCCAAATTAAGAGCAGCATAATGTAGTGAGTCAATAGATGATGCTAACTTAATAAAAATCTGTATTGCACAAATTTGATTCAGTTCTCATAATATCACCAATACTCAATGAAATTCTCTTGGTAGAACTAGATTTCTGCTGCTTGACACCAACAGGATCTAACGCAATCACAACCTACCTAAAACTGCTCAGTTTATTCCTGATACCACTCAAAAATCCCCATAATATATTAATCCCCTTCCATGTCACAATGTCCTTTGCCATCATGGGGCCCTCTCTCCAACTCACACCATCCTCACTCATTTATCTCTTCACCTAACCAATCCATCTCATCCTGTCTCCCCCTCCCCTCTCCACTTCACTAACAAACTCTCCTAGTCAGTCTCCATTTTCTCCACAAGGCCAAACTAACTCAAAATACTTCTCCTAATGCTTTCTATAAGTACATCCATATCACCACCACAAAGCTCCTTCAGTTTCTCATTTCTATCTCTCTAAGCAAACACCTTTCACTATCACAATCTTTTTTATGCCTGTAAGATTACTCATGATGAAGTTCAACCCAGACTCCAAGGGTTTGAATGGGAAGTAAATGAGGGTGTGGCCCATTTAAATAGGCATGCTGTTCATAGTTCTCCCATTATCTTATTTTTTTCTTGCTTTCTGGACCTAGAGAATGAACATAGAGAATGAAAGTAATGCAAGTATAAGTGGCTGGGGAATGGCGGGGAGAAGGAGGGTTGTGAGAAGAGAGGAAGAAATCAGTAGGATGGAAGTGGCGGAAGCAATGAAGAAAGTTAAAATGGGGAAAGCCCTAGGAATTGATGGAGTGTGTGGTGAAATGCTGAAGCATGGGGGAGAGATAGTAATAGAATAGATGTGGAAGGTGTGCAGAGTGGCCTGGGAGGAAAGTAGAGTCCCGGAGGATTGGAAGTCAGGTATAATTATTCCTCTGTACAAAGGAAAAGGGGAAAAAGAAGTGTGTGGTAATCATAGGGGCATTTGCCTTCTTAGTGTAATAGGAAAAGTATATGGTAGGATACTTACTGACAGAGTTAGGGAAATAACAGAGGAATTAGTTGGAGAACAGGGAGGTTTTAGGAAGGGAAGAGGTTGTGTAGACCAGATATTCATTCTTAGATCTTTAGGGGAAAAGTTTCTAGAGAAGGGAAAGTAGTATGCAGCCTTCATGGATTTGGAGAACACATATGACAGGGTGGATAGACAAAGATTGTGGAAAGTATTAAGAATATATGGAGTGGATGGAAAGTTGTTGAAGGCAGTGAAGAGTATGTATGAGGGGTCTAAGGCTGCAGTGCATGTGAATGGCAAACTGAGTGAATCTTTCCATTTGAAAGGTTGGATTGAAACAAGGATGTGTCATGTCACCATGGTTGTTCAATCTGTACATGGATGGGGTTATAAAAGAGATACAAGGTCGGGCAGTGGATGTTGGAGTGGCCCAAGTGAGAGAGGGCAGTGTTTGGAAACTCCCTGTACTGTTGTTTGCAGATGATACTGTGTTGTTGAGTGAAGATGAAGGGGAGCTGCAAGGCCTGGTAGATGAGTTTGGGAGAGCGTGTAAGAAACGTAATCTAAAGGTGAATGTAGGGAAGAGTAAAGTGATGGTCTTCGAGAGAAGTGAAGCCAGTGAATATACATTGAGATTGGATGGGGAGGATATAGAGAATGTGAGTGCATTTAAGTACTTGGGTGGTGTGATGAGTAAGGATGGAAGTCTGGAGGGTGAAGTGCTTGAAAGGATGCAGCAGGGAAGGAAGGTTACTGGTTCATTGAAAGCAGTGATAAGAAACAGGGAAGTGAGCATGGAAGTGAAAAAGTTGTTACATAACAGTATTGTGATACCAACTCTAACATATGGAAGTGAAGTTTGGACCCTGTTGGAAGGACAGAAGTCAAGAGTGAGAGCAGTGGAAATGAGTTATTTGAGAGGAGCATGTGGAGTCACATGGAGAGACAGACTAACAAATGAGGAAGTGAAGAGTGTTGTGGTGTGAATGTGGAAGTGATAGGAACCATTAGGAGGAACACGTTAAGGTGGTTTAGGCATGTGGAGACGATGGAGAGTGAAAGACTGACGAGGTGAGTGTAAGTGAGTGAGGTGGAGGAGGGGAGAGGGAGGGGGAGGCCGAGGATGAGATGGAGGGATGGAGTGGAGAGGTACATGAGAGAGGGGAGTGTGAGTTGGGAGCGAGGTAGTGAAATGGGGGGGGATAGAGCGACATGGAGGTGATTTGTCTGTGGCCACCCCTTGCAGGATTGAGGCGTCTGGCAATACATAGATAGATAGACCTCACACCATCCTTGGGTAGGAAAAAAAGTTATGATGATGCTGATGATGACAATGGTCAAGATGATGGAGATAATAATGATGATGATGAAGATGTCAGAGTAATTATCTATATGCCTTCAATATACTCCTTTCATCTTACCTTGGCCTTGATTCATTTCCTTTTGCAGCTTAATTCACTTACCTCAGTGGTGCAATAAGACAATATTGCAGCTCACCATTCTTTCCATAGCACTTCTTCAAGACTAGCACTATATTCAAGTAGTAATCTATTGCTAAAGTTCAGCATGCAAGATGGAGAGATGGCAATTTTAGGTCAAGTTAGAGTGAAAAAGAGTATTGTGTCATCTTGCAATATTTATGCTTTTGGTCAACTTTCTGCTCATTTATATTTGTGCCACTGCATGAAGGCACCCCATCAACACCAACAACTGAGCACACACACACACACACACACACACACACACACACACACACACACACACACACACACACACACACACTCACACACACAAACAGCACACAAGTAAAGCCACCCACCCACAAGCAAACACACACATATAAGCACATGTACAGGCAAACATGAACACACACACACACACACACATCCACCCACACATATATACACATTCCCATCCACCACACAAATACACACACACACACACACACAAAGGTAAAAAAAAAAAAAGTAGCATGAACACTAATACTGTATATTTTTCCTTCAACAAAATTAATAAAATGATGCACAGGTATTTATATATATTAGAAAAAAAAAATCCATACAACCCTATTCAAAGTGTAGTGTCCGAGGGTAGCATAGCCTAGGCCGGAGCATTATTTACGTTATATCCGTATCCCCAAAAGGAGGATGGCGGACTGCTGGGTAAGGGGAACTTCAGCCTGTAGTCCACTGTGTTCACATTTCGGATGAACCAGGGGTTCTCCTACTATTACTCTTACTCCTACAACTATTAGTCCTACCACTACAACTAATCCTTCAGCTCTTACTCCTACTACTACTACTTCTATTGCTGCTGCTACTACTACAACTAGAATTATGTTAAGTCTTTTTAATTACAAAGTGACATAAAAACTATGCTCTTTTTACTCTAACCTGGCCAAGTACTGCCATCTCTCCATCTTGAATGCCGAGTTGTACCAACATCACCTAACTATGCTGCTAGTCACGAAGAAGTGCTATGGAAAGCATGGAGAGCCGTAACAGTGTCTGCTATTGGCCCACATGAAATAAGCTAGAAAAGGAGAAAAATCTAAGCTAATGAAAGAACGATAGTCTGGTATCCTTAAAGAAAAGAACTAGAGTCTGGCATTTCTGGTATTATGCCCTTAAATCGCCTAGTATTTCTGGTATTATGCCCTTTAATTGCCTGGTATTTCTGGTATTATGCCCTTAAATAGCCTGGTATGTCTGGTATTATGCCCTTAAATAGCCTGGTATGCCATTAAATATCTGGTATTACTGGTACTGTTCTTAAATACCAGACCAGCCTCAGACCCTACACCTCAAAAATCAGTTATATAGAATTAGTATGTTATAGTTCTTATCATTATACATTGTGGAGGTTTCAAAATATCTCAACTTCCTTCCATTTTGAAACTATTTGTACTCAAAATATGGGACTCTTTCCAAAACGATTTGTACGAAAAAAAATCAGACTTTGGTAAATCAGGTTCACAGGTCAATCTCGCTATAAGATTGCATTACGTTCATTGACATGTATGCAAACACACACACACACACATATAGGAAAATGGTCAATCATATGTAAAAAGTAGGGTCCATAGCAACCATTAAAACAAAATCGGCAACTGTATAAACAAATGGAGCTCTGTAAGACTGCGTTACGTTCACTGACATGTAGGCACACACACACACACACATAGGAAAATGGTTAATCATATGTAGAAAGTAGGGACCAGAGCAACCATTAAAACAAAATCAGCAATCGTATCAACAAATGGTGCTCTGTAAGTGATAAAATTATATAAACAAAAAAATGGCAATCATGTATCGAAAAAATAATGCTAAATGTCTGGATCATATATGTGAAAGACTGTATAGCGAGGTTGACCTGTAATGCCACGAGCAAGTGTTCATTGGCACTTCATTCTCAGCTGAGGAACTTGAAGGTACAACATGAAATCCTTTTATATTTAAACAATATGATGAATAACAGTAATCAGAAGACTATATGTGGGAGAGGAGGAGGGAAAGACCAAGGATGAGGTGGAGAAATGCAGTGGAGATAGGAGAGAGAGAGAGGAGTGTGAGGGAAAGAAGGAGGAGGAGGAGGAGACTAAGGATGAGATGGAGGAATGGAGTGGAGACATGCATGAGACAGAGCAGGAAAGAGAGACCAAGGATGAGATGGAGGGATGGAGTAGGGACATGTATGAATGAGAAGGGTGTGTGAGAGGGAAGGCAGAAGACAGTCTGTTTGTGGCCACCCCTTACAGGATTAAGGCATCTGGCAGCAGAGATACAGTAGACAGATAGAAAGATATAGATAGATAGGTAGACAGATAGACATATACATACATACTCATACTGAAGGACCTTACACCTATATAAGTAGAAAAGTAAAAAACTTCTTGATGCAAAGTTTCTGGACTCTGCTTAATGCCCTATGTGTTGTGTGGTGTGGTGTGTTCTCTCCTCTTTTCTCTCAAACTTCTCTCTCTGTCTCACACTATTTCTCTACTAAGCACCTGTTGAGAATTCTATAACGTGGTAACCTCATCTCTAGTACAAAGTAACCAGTCAATCCTATCAATCCAGTGTTATGTTACAGTGTTCATCTGGTTCTACTACTCTTCATTGTATGTTTACCAAATATCTAAAGTTACCTGTCACTCCTATCATTCTGTGTTAAGTTGTTAATTTTCTCTAAGTTGCGTTCTTTGTTCCAGTCATTACATCTCGTTCTTGTACAATATGTTCTTCATTTCAGCGTCCATTCTTCTACTATGTTCTTCGTTTTACGTTATCCAAAATTGGGCTGTCACTGCTCCGTGTTCTGTTAATTCTTCTTTTCAGTTTTCACCTCTCATTCTTTACATTTCATCTGTGTTCATTTCTCTACTACATTCTTCGTTCCATATTCACCAAAATTGTGCACTACTTCCTCTGCCGTGCACCACAGTTACTACAGAATCTTGAGGTGAATTGTACTTCACAATCGCAATCGAAACAGCGGATGGGCAGCGGACATCCACACGCGTTGCAAAAGTGATCGCTGCCATTAACAGACACCTTGCATTTGGGACAGGAACCCACACCACTCTGAAAAATAAATAAATATAAAATACTACTACTACCACCACTACCACTACCGCTACTATTA